>JAJJMB010010620.1:2548582-2636307 GCA_023531105.1 Papaver atlanticum
CCACACCCCATTGTCCGAAATGGCTTCCTAGTTCAACCCCAATGTCCTAAATGGTAGTTCCTTCCCATCACCCTTCCGTTCAGTAGTTTACGTGCAACGGAGATCCATACCACATATTGTGTTTCAGCTGCATAGTTCATGTAGTGGGTGTGCTACAATTTTCTCACCAAAATGGAGATTTAGCGGCCATTCTGTTTCAAACTGAACACTCATAAATTGTTAACAATGTTCATTTACAATGCTTCATGTTTACAATCTCATTTCAATATACCCTCTTTCCAATATTGTCCAAGTCAACATAATACCACAAGGAAGAAAAATACACTTTTACAGTTTGCTTTCATCTGCCAATTTCAACATTTCTTTGTTTTTCATTCACTTTTCCAATCTCCCTTCCTTCATCTAAATAGGCATATACATGCTATACACATACATTTAATATGTAGTTGTTTTCCTCTCTTTGAAGGGATGGATATGTAGTTGTGGTCGCTATTATCTGATAACTCTTCACGGAAGACTAGTGAGCAATGCACATCTCTAATGAGGACTTAACAAGCCACAATAGACCAGGATCGTTCCTCTTCAACACCACATACGTTTCCACTCTCCCTATTTCGTCAGGTACAGTATCTTCATTGAACCCAACCAGAAAGAGTACTTCCATTGCGGCTGTTCACAATTTAACAAAAAAGTGATCAATATCTAGTTCAATATTAACAATAAAATTAACGAAAGAAAGGAAAACTGACAAACCTTTATAGTTGGCCACGTTCTTCTGGAATAAGGGATTACCCTGCAATTAAAATCAAATGATAGATAAAATTAAGAATTACATGTCAGAACCGGAAGGGGTTTGGATAATGAGTTTAATAATCTAAGGTTCAAATGTAAGAAGAAAGGGATCGATTAGAAATACCTTTCGCAATCTTCTGAACTTCAGCTCATCAGGGTGTTCAATGACGTTTCTATGCAAGCAAATAAGAGTCGGATAAGTATTAGTACTACTCTTCTATGTGATGACCGACTGACTGTAAAGCAAAGAGAACCAGTGTACTTACTTGATGATCTTGAAAAGAGTTTGAAGGACAGAAGCAGCCTCCGAGCCAACCTCATACCTTAGCATGTCGATGGCCTTCTGAAGACGGTTACAAACAACAGCTACTGGGTCTTGGATTCTCTGTAATGCTCCATCATCTGGATCAGGCTCATCAGCTGCTGTACTGGAAGTTGCATTTTTGCCCTCATCTTTTCCACCGGTATCGGCCTCATCTCTATCATCTTCATTGCCCAGGGAATCATCGGGATCAGGTTCCTCCCTGCTCATCCTTGCCTTGATGGTATCTTCCCCGGATCCCATTGCTTCAGAATCATCAGGATCAGGTTCCATTGTATTCTTACATGCCAAAGTGGGAGATTTTATTTCAGATTCACCAGGACTGGATTCCTGGCACACCTTCCTCAAGTGGAATTCATTGTCTTCAGATTCAACCGCCATAGAATCATCAGGGTCTGGTTCCGCAATAACTTCATTCTTTAAAGCAACGTCGCTTGCCATAGAATCAATTCTTTCACTATTTCTTAATTGAGGGCCATAGTTTGCCACTTCAGCACAATCATCTAGATCAGGTTCACATGTAATTCCCTTTCCATTGGTGCTCGAAGTATGTTCAATCTCCATTGCGGTTTCACCTCTAGAATCACTATAATCAAGTTCTAGTGTTCTTTGATCATCAAAATTAGAGTGCCCATGCCCTTCAATTTCAGAATCATCAGGATCGGGTTCCTCACATACTTCAAATCCACCCAAACTATTGGCAGAGACATTTACTAAACGGCGATAAGCAGCAGCAACGGAAGATGCACGGGCAGATGATAACTGCTCTGATTCTCCACCAAGCTTATGAGAAATGCTATTGGACGTTCCATCACAGTCGTCTTCAATATCTTCGTAATACTCCAAACGCCCACGTCCGTTCAGAGTGTTGCTTCTTGATCTTGTCCAATCTAAACTAGCAGCTTCTTCATTGAGCTTCCCAGTTCAACCAACATAAGAAAATTCAGTCGAAAGCAACCCAATCCAGTTTATATACTTCGAAAGTATAGAATACATCAAAATTACCTGTTTATCTAAGGCATAGAAGTTAGCGTCATGTTCGGAGTGCAACATGTGAGCCTGAAATGACAAACTTATTAGAAAAGCTCCCTCGGGCTTTTTACTTTTCACCAATGTAAAGTTAGCTAAAGATGTCGGGTTAGGAAAACCAAGTTCCTGTTAATTGACTTCAGAAACCAGATTCCTTCCACAATACAAATTTCATGGAAATATGGCGATTTCGTTAGGTTTTGCATTTAGCAAGGATGTGGTGTATACGCAAACTACAGAATTAAAAAAAAAATGTTTGAATTAGTACTTACAAGTTCATGCAACAGAGTTTTCTTTATGCTCTCGTATTTGCGGAAACCCTTCAAGTCATCAGTTCTAAGGCGCAGAGATATTTCCTCACCTTGATTCTGTGAAATCAGTAGAAGTATACTAAGTTAATTCCCAGCATAAGAGCAGTGCTTTTTAGTGTCACCGCCAACTTAACTAGATTGGTACCTTGTTAAACCCAAGAAGGCACTTTGGACTGATGCCAACATTTCCCACAGGTGCCAACTCTGTCATAATCCCTACACGCCAACGATGCTTTACAGGTACAAAAAACAACAATAAGTATATCAGAAACATTGAGAAGAACAGACTAAAGAGAGAAAGAGCTTGAGTACAAGCTAGAGTTTAACAATCTCTTTATACCTTGTTCATGATGGCTACAATTCCTGGATCAGCAGCCAGCCTATGCATCCTTTTCAAAGCCTCGGATGCAGGTGGGTTCAACTGTTGAATAATGAAACAACAGGATAAATAACTACAAGTTAAATTAAATCAACATAGTAAAGTGGGGAGTTGAACAAGATAAAATCTATCAGTAACTACAAATCTGCAGTTTCGTCATGTTCAGGATTTGGAAGGAAAAAAAAAACTGCTATCAATTCAACTAACCTCTATTCCTGGAATTTGTAGTGTCCGGAAATCACAAAAAATGTAATTGCCTTGTGGAAGTTTCAACTTGGTGTGGCTTCTATATGACATTCTCTCCCTCAACCTTTTTTCCTCTTCATCAAATCCTGCTATTCTTAAGTCAGCTTTTGTACCAATTTGTGAAACCTCTTCAATTTCATTTTCAAATACTCCCATCATTCTAATAGACTTTCCCTGAAAAGCAGACACGAAACCCATCGCCTTTAGTGATAAGTTGTGCCAACATTTTTACAATAAACCACAAATACCATACCTCAAGAATGGAGGAATCTTGCAATCTTAAACTTGCGTGTTCATCGGAGAAAGGCATTAACAGACTTGAAGTTTTATTGGAAGATTTAGGTACAAGCAACCGCATAGTATCAGATTTAACATTTGTCAATTCCTGTAACTTTTGTCCAAACTCTTTCAGGGTATCCTTTGAGTTCGCTTCCACACACAATTTCTTCCCCCTCCAGACAACAAAAATATCAACCATATGTTCGTTCTCCATGTTTTCCTACAAAAAAGAAGAAGTGAAAACCAAGACTGATTACTCAGCATAATGACAGCTTTGGAGAATGGGAGCGGATCATTTATGCATATCCTCGTAAAGTTAATACATCAAACGACCTCTAAAATTGCCTAGCTGAAACCAAAATCACTACATTTTTATTTACAGGTAGTGCAGATTAAGTTCCAATAGCAATAGGCAGCTCAACAAGAAATGGGGATATTGAAGTTTCCCGGGACTTGGTGTAAGAAACTATTAGGTCGTTAAAACTAGGCAATCAAAGAATTCAATTTCTGAATAAAACACAACAATTATCATATGAATTATTGAACCAACATACAAACAACAAAATCAAAAGTACAAGAAATATGGTACTGAAATTATAGGTTGGTTTTTCTACATAATTTATTAGAATTTTGAGATTGAGATATTTTTTAGATTTTACCTGAAACAATTCACAGGGTACGTAGATGGTGATGATGATGATTAAAAGTTTGCACTGGAAATCGGATGACGCCGAAGTTTAAAGAAACGAAAGAATTCGTCGGTGGGAGATTTTATTGAAGGGAGAAACTTCTCGAATAGGCGCAACTTAAGAAGGTATAGAAGTGGTATGCTAAAGTGGACTAAATACGTTAAAACTTTATTTGTGATCTCCAGATGACGTAGGTGCTTGCGTCAAAAATAACTTTCCAGGTCGATGAAAATCTTCCCAATAACTTTGGAATTTAACGGAAGGCCTGACAGAAAATAAAACAAATACAATAAAACCCTTATAAAATAATAATAAAATAATAGCAGCGGTATCGGTAAAATTTATCAATTTATTACGATATTAAATAATCACATAAATAAATAATTATTAAATTATATATTAATTAGTTTATCAAAATATTGTTTAATTCTAAAAGAATATAATAAAAAAAACTAACCAATACACCTTATTCCAATGCAAATTGTTTTCGTCATTGTAAGATTTGTTCAATGGATGACATCGTATCAAAGAATCCAAGAGAAGCGTTAGATAATAAAGGAACTAGAGAAATGCAAATTTTAATCAATGGATTGAATTATCACAGTGGAATATATGTTGAATTTCTTTTAAACTGCCCTCAAAGGGATATTATTTTTTGATTTGTTGACTGGAGAAGAAATAATTGAGAGTGTCATGAGAAAAGACGAAAGTGATGATGTGGAAGTCGAAGATGAAAGTGTTACAGAGCCACCTTCCCGTAAAGAAGCTATCAAAGCTGCAAAGATATTGGATAGGCTTTTATTGCATCAGGAAACGACAACACCAAAAACTCTTCTAATGTTAAGTAAAATCCAAGATGAAATTCAATGCGACATCAATTTTAAGAAAAAACAAGTCACGATTGAATCACTCTTTACCAAATTAACATAAATGTAAAATTAAATTTATATAAATCAGAGAATTATTAATTTATATATTCGAAGGGACCTATAGAAAACTACAAAAAATTATTATTTTATAAATTTAGCGAATTATTAATTTAACACGTTGGTCCCGACTCGAGACCGGCAAAATTTATTAATTTATCGTGATTATTAATTTATCGCGGATTAAATTATAAGAGTCCTACTGTAGTTCAAGTATGATTCGTTAAAATCAATAAAAAGCATGGGAATTTCCAAGCTGATTTTCGTGGAGTTTGGTTTTTGTCTGACGACTTACCGAAAATTATTTCGGAAATCAACAAAAGCGGTTCAAAATTCTGGTTTTCCTTGTATGAGCATACTAATAATAATTGAATGAAATTGTTCTTTTTCTCTCATCTTCAGAAGTTGTTGAGAAGCTATGAGTTTACGGGTAAAAGAAAAAAGTAAGCAAAACTTTTTCGCTATGTAATTTAGTCTCACGAGGGGAATTACTATTGACTCTACCGCAATGATCATACCCATAGATGATCACATGGAACATAGAGGCCATGTGGTGTTTGATACAATATCAGTCGGTGATGGACACCTATATGAGTTAAGACCAGCATATGGACTGTTTCTTATGGCCAGCAACTAAAGAAAATATTAATCTTCCTTTTGACATGGGAACCAAGATAACCGTCATGATTCAAACCCTGTTAGCTCTCTATATGCAATTGTAATCCAAGATCTAACTCCTCGAGATTCAGAAGGCGTCAATGTGATAACTTCAACAGTACTAATAAAACCACAACAATTGCAATAATGAAGAGCGTAAATAATTTGCCCAATGTTCTTTTAAAGTAAGTCCGGATTCAAAATCTTTGAAACTCTCTTGGGATCGTGAACTGACCAAGGTAGGTTCTTGAACTCAAAGTGAATTCGAGTTCAAGAAATTTCAAACTCTATTGGGTTCACGAACTCACCGAGGTAAGTTCTCAAACTCAAACTGAGTTTGGGTCCGGGAACTTTTATTTTACTTAGGTTCGCGAACTCGCCAGGGTAGGTTCTCGAACTCAAAGTGAATTCGAGTCAAGGAACTTTAGATTCCACTTGGGTTTGCGAACTCACCTAAATGGTTTGCAAACTCAAAGTGAAGTTCAAGAACTCACTAATTTGTTTAGGCTTGCGTATAAGTTTGCAAACTTGAATGCGTATAGTTCATAGAACTCATCTCACTTGGTTCGTTGTTTCGAAAAGCTTCAAGTCAAGACTCAAATTTGAAACATCATCAAATATTTTCCGTTGGCTTATTTATGATAGAATCCTTCTTTGTATATGATGATTTACTATAGTTCTCGATTTAGCTATGATAGATAAATAGAAGAAAAAAATATCTGAAAGAAGAAACCAGTCTTCGTTATAAATTGGAAGCTCCCAAGATTTTATACCTATTATGATCAAAACTGAAGCTGACTTTAGTATTCTAAACCAAGAAAAAAAATTGGCATCTAAGTTTTACAATAGACATGGCATACCAACGCGTGCGGTAACTACCAAGCATTCGCTCTAACACTTAGTTACAGATTTTGTTAGATAGTTGTAAGAATCGTTCGGGTTCTGTTTTATTTGTATTAAATGTCTATTAGTGCAACTTTGTGTTGCTAGTCCGTTACAATAGACTCACGTCTATTTCATTGTAAATTATCTTTGTTTTCATTGTGCCTTTAAATAGTTTTGAGTCTATACTTTTTCCTTTATCATTTCTATCAATATCAAAACCATCTTATCTCGATATCCTAAAAGGTCTAACCACAACTCTTGCTATGTGTGTGAATAATAATATTTGTAGTGCAAATACTTTTGCCCTTGTTAACGCAAATATGTTATAGCAAACATGCTCATCGGACTTAAAATAGGTCATCGCGAAAGCGAGTCAATGTAGGAAATATATCACTGCCAATTTGCAGTTACTTAGTTTGATATCTTAACATTGTAGACATGCTAGGTTAAATTTAGGTGCATATATACACGGTAATCACATATCTTTTTCAAATAGGATCATACACGTTAAAATAAAAATAACTTCACATATTTATTCAATAATACAACCTAATGAGGTCTCTGGAACCGCAAGCCGATGGCCAGTTAAACGTTTGCTGACATTGGAAATATCATGTTAGGTCAAAAGACTGTCAAGAAGATGACGACAACAAGGTATACACTTGGTATATATTATAAGTCCAAAACCGAACCTTAAACTATAGAGATCAACCTGGGTGTTGGATTAACGTACTATGTATTTACCTTCAATTATAACTAAAACAATAAAGTAGAAGTAAAGACACAACAAGATTTTGTTAACGAGGAAACCGCAAATGCAGAAAAACCTTGGGACCTAGTCCAGTTTTGAATACTCTCGTAATTAAGTCGTTATACAAAGAACACTACCAACTTCGTATAGTTGAGTCCAAGTAAACTACCCCTAGTTACCTAGTTTCCTCAGTATCCCTGCGCCTACAATCAATCTGACCAACGCACGCGAACACTAAGATATAGTCCATTATATTAAGTTACTCCAGCCAATATGAAAACTTCAAACACTCAACTTCTTTGGACCGTTTTCCAAAAGGACTAATGTGTTCGGTAATCACTCTTTCAATTTCAAAAAGTAAATCAGAGATTATATGTTGAGTTCACAAATGCTCTTTTGTTTAATCTAATATACTCCTTTGTTCGGAAGAATCTACCAAGATTTGGATTATCAAGATAACCAGATCTAGGTATACGAACTATAAGATTCGGATACCAAAGAATACCACCAAATGATAGCTTTCCGATACGACTAGTCAATCAATTGTCTATCAAAGATAAACAAGATCTTGTAGGATCCCAGCCGATCAATTTTGTGCACAAAGTCAAATCACAAAGTAAGAAAACAATAAAAAATCTTCTTGTCTTCAAATCTCCAATGTTTTCTTGAGTACCTGCACAATTTATCACACATAAAACTGATTTTGTTAGCAATGGATGATCACAAGTCAAACATCAGTTCTAAAAACAGATCTGAACAACCGCTAATCCCTTGATCTAGTTTGAGTGACTTTATGTCTGTGAATACCAATATTCTCAAGGGCACATGTCACGAATCTGACGGTCGTGTGTAAGTTAACTCAGTAGTCCTCGCGCTACACAGGAGTCCGAGGAGTAGCAGATCTCTTCTTGGTTTGCTTTATCCCATCTCGAGGAAGCATACTGTTAGAGCACTGCTTAGTCGAACTCGCAAGCGTTGCTATTTCAAGCTTGTTTGTCAAGTTTAGTTGCCAAAACTATAAGTCTTGATTTCTAGTCTACTTATAGCCAAGTCTCGGACTAAGATAGTAAGTGTAGTTGAGCTCTAGACTCCATGACGTTCATCATGCAAAGACGAAGAACTACTCAAGGAACTGGTGGATCTTCATCGACAAAAAGGTATGTGGAGACTTGAACTTATCTATCATTCAAAAGTCTATCTATTTTATCTCCTATCTTGAGACAAAAGTCGTATTGCTATATAGACTTCGATTATACACATTTGCTATTTCAAGCCGAGTTTATCTCGCTTATCTATTTCTCGAAATATGTGTTGGTAATCTTTCGCTTTGGCCACGTTCATCTCTACTCATGACGAAAGTCATGTTGATTGTTTCAATCTCTTGAAAATCGCTTTGATGAAAAATAGTGTGTGAATAACCACTATATAACATCCTCTAAGAATGTTTCAATGATTGAAATGAGAGTTTATAATATATAACCTTGAATGGATATAAACATTGTATGTGAACTCATACTTGTGTAAGTCCAAAATCCTTGAACCAAAGTATGCGTATTTTACTGGTTTGGGATGTCCGGAGCTAAGTCCGCGTACCCTACGCGTACTGCCGGAAGTTCACATCTCGTGAATTTCCGCTGGAGTTTGTGAACTAAAAACAAGCTCAATCCGGGTACTTAAGTATGCGTACTTGAATAGGTTATTTTCTAAAAACGGTTTATTCGTGAACTAAGACATTTATAAATTTAGGAATGCAATCTTTGCAAACCGTGGCTATAATGTTCATGAATCGATTCGAGTGAATCAAAATCGTTTTTGCTTCAATTGTGTCTTATATACTTTTATGAGATCTAAGCAATTGAACAACTCTCTAACTGGTTCTTTCGAGTCATTTGAACTAGTTATGGTGAAGATGAATAAGGTTGAAATGAAAGTGCTCATATGGCTAACCATTGGTTAACTATTGTTGAACCAACTAGGTGTACACATTTAGGTACGGTTACTCAAACCTAAATGAAGTTACATTTCATTTGTGTATAACAAGCTAAGTTCGATCTAACGGTTGAAAGATATTAGCTTGAATCTAATCAGGTTTTCATCTAATGGTGAATATTGAATGCTTTGTTACCAAGGTAACTTAGATTGCAAACCCTGATTTTGAGACTATATAAAGGAGAACTCTAGCAACTGGGAAACCTAATCCCCCACACCTCCTGTGTGATACTAGTTGTATAAGCTAGAGTCGATTCTCCTTTAACCTTATGTTTCTATCAAGACCCTGTAGGTTAACGACTTAAAGACTTCATTGGGATTGTGAAGCCAGACCCAACTATTTTCTCTGTAGTTGCATGATCTGATCTTGCTATTTCTATTGTATTTGAGTACAATCATAAGATTGGCTTGAGATTAATTTATCCGATAGGCAAGATAGAAAAGTAGTCACAAACACCTTCATCTAATCGTTTGTGATTCCACAATATCTTGTTTCGCTAGTCGATTAAGATTATTGTGAGGTGATTGATATTTCTAGGCCGTTCTTCGAGAATATAAGTCCAATATTTCAATTGGTTCCTGTTCACCTTGATTTATCAAAAGACGGAACAAAACTCGTAGGTATTTCTGTGGGAGACATATTTATCTATTCCTATAGACTTTTCTGTGTGATACAGATTTGTTTATCAAGTCTTCAACTTTGGGTCGTATCAACTCTTTGGTGTGGGTAAGATCAGCTAAGGGAATCAAGTGCGTAGGATCCTGCTGGGATCAGAGACATAAGGAGCACAACTGTACCTTGGATCAATGTGAGATTGATTGGGGTTCAACTACAGTCCAGACCGAAGTTAGTTTGTAGTAGGCTAGTGTCTGTAGCGGCTTAATACAGTGTGTGTTCAATCTGGACTAGGTCCCGGTGGTTTTCTGCATTTGCGGTTTCCTCGTTAACAAAACTTCTGGTGTCTGTGTTATTTTTTTTCCGCATTATATTTTGTTATATAATTGAAATATCACAGGTTGTGCGTTGTATCAATCAATTAGTAAATCCAACCTTTGGTTGTTGATTGAAATTGATTGATCCTTGAGCATTGGTCTTTGGTACCGTTCAAGTTATTTCTCTTGTATTCAATCAGACTCGCAGATTTATATTTGTTTGAGTTGGGATTGAATCGAGAAATTGAGATATAACTCTTTGATATACTTCTTATTAAGATTGAGTCTGACTGTCTGGTTGATTCTCTTAAAAGTATATTGGAGTTAGTCCATACAGATTGCTAAGCGAAATATTGGGTGAGGTTGTTAGACCCCCGTATTTTCACATACCTCGACGGCTTAGATGGTAAAGCTAACCCTAGCCTAGGGAGTAGGCAGCTGGCGAAGGGACAAAGGTAGCTTACATATCTAATCAACATTTAATGCCAAAAACCTTATCTACACATTTGATCAAAGCGCGTGATAGAAAGTGAGGTTGCACTGTCTAGCTGGCGGACGCATGCGGTGAACGAAGGTACAATCTATACCGAGGATGGGTAGTTCCCGAAGGAACGTGGGTTAGCTGAGGTGGAAAAGCCCTACTGGAGAAAGCATGCGGATAATGAAGTTACCATTTATACGAAAGATATATCAGGATGCTATAGACCCAAAGACAACAAAGATATATCTGGAGCCGAGGGGCTATAAATACCAAGCTTCACCAACAAAGGAGGGCATTCAAGACCCGAAGGAGAGAAGATTTAGTCTTAAGCTTATACCTCTTTAATGTTTAGAACTTAAGTAATAACAATATCTTGAGTTCTCCTTATTATTTTGGGAAGCATTTAAGATCTTTGTAACCATAACTACTTAATACAAACAATCACTCATTACCCCGTGGACGTAGACGAAAGTCGAACCACGTAATCTCTTGTGTCTCTTGATAACTTAGTAGCACTTACATTACCTCAGTATTGTTCGTTATTATTATCTTGAGTACCTTTCATCACTTAACCATGTCAGCTCAACTAAGACATCTTTACTACTTTGTATCGGATTCTCTGAGTTGTTAACATTATGTAGACTATGGGAAAAATAGTAGTCACAGTTTGGCGCTAGAAACATGCTTCGTAAGTCTGAGTTATTGTTATCATTTTCGTTTTTTACAAACCTTTCTTCGAAAAAGAGATCTTAGTACAAAAAGGGTGGATCTCACTTTCTAGTGATACGTTCATCGTTTGTTTACGTAAGTTCTTTGAGTTCTTAGCCTCTAAAGACTTGCAACGTTATAGATCTACAAAGTTTCGTTCTCAAACGTGTTTCAAAAAACATTAGAACTTTTGTTTGTACGAGGAAAATCTTTTCCGACAAAGTATCCTTTGGATCCGAGTAGCTCTGAACACTAGGGCATCTCAGTGAGAATTTAAGGAGAACAAATCTTAAAAAAATATTTACTAACCTTAAATCTTTAAGGATCTGACACCTTTTTCAATTGTTTTCAACATTGAATGTTGTTTTTTCCAAGGATGTCATAAGAAATTAAATACCTATCTTTTCAAAACGTCACTCTTAGTACTTTTTCTCAAAAAGCTGCTTAGCCGTCTTCTGTGTCAGAGCATTAATTGCTACTTTAACAAAGACACCCAAGTAGCAAAATTTGTCATTTCTGTGATTTCAGGATAACAAAAGCCGAAGGTATGCAGAAACCAAGTGACGTACCAACAAGTTCCAGACCTACTGTTACCAGAGGAAGGTCACAAAACCCATCACTTGTAAATCAAAGAACCGAAGCAGAGGACGGACAAAGTGAGATAGCACGAAGAACGGTGGCCAACCGACCACCTATTCCTGCTAAGGGTATGGGGCAAACATCTGGAGCACAACCACCTTACGGCATGCCGTTAACGGAGACCGTTAAGGTTATGCAGCCTCCTGCTACTAATGGAAGGTTACCCAGAACCTTAGCTCCTAACGGATGAGGGTTGGGAAACCTAACATCAGTTCAGATTGATCCCGATGCTCCAGTAATATAAGAAGACTCTGAGAACCCGGCTGACAGTACTCCTCAGGGTGGCGGAATCAACAACGAAGACCAAATGGCAGCGCAGGTGGCATCTCTGCTATTGCGCAACAAGGAGCATGAGGATGCGATGCACGCAATGGCTCAGGAGAACCAGAACTTGAAAGATAGGATGCAGGTGCAGAACGAAGGTTCCCAAACTCACCCTCCCTTAAAGAGGCGTAATCAAGGAGCCATCTCCGGACACCGAAGGGGCGGTCTCAACCCACCGAAGGCTCACCCACCAGGAGGAGCTAGGAGAACTAGACATGATCCAGATGAGATGGATCCCTCATACAGGCCCTCTCAGTCTTACTACGATGAGACATTTTCCAGGGATGCTCACAATGTAGGAATGGTCATGAAGTAAATGTAAAAAATGCGCAAAGAAATCCAAGGGTTAAAGACTGGTCACGTAGGCGCAAGATTGGAGGAGGTACTTCACGAAGCGACAACATCTCCGTTGTCTCATCGCATTTTGAGGGAACCTATCCCTGAGAAATGACCGGTACCTACGTTCCAGGCATACAATGGTACCTCAGATCCCGCAGCTCACCTACGGTACTACACTCGTGTCCTTGCCCATTGGGAAAGAGATGAGATAGTAATTTGTAGGTACTTCCCCGCAAGCTTAACATGATCAACATTGACATGGTATGACAACCTACCATCACATTCAATTAACTCTTTTGAGCAATTGTCCACAGTGTTCTTGGAAACATACATGTACAACAAAGCTACGAAGGCAGGGTTAGATAGGCTATTTTATTTAGCTATCGGACCCCGGGAAACATTGATGCAATACACTGACAGGTGGCAGAAAACATTCCAAGCAATCGTAAAAATCAATCCAGAAATTATCATTAATTGCTATAAGTACGACCTTGATAGGACCTCAACTATCTTCGTAGAGCTCCACAATCGGACCCTTGATTCCAAAGGGGAACTTTGGGTGGTTCAAGACCGCTACATCAGACTTAAAGAGATCAAGAAGGACAACCCCAGAGCACAAACCAAAGCAATAGCCACTCCATAACGCACCAATTCCCTGGAACCAATTCCAGAGCAACCTAAGAGGCAGAACGAAGCTGGGGGAAGAATCAACTCCAGGAACAAAAGATCGAAGTACGGAGATAACAAAAAGAAAAGGAAAAAATAGGGATGACTTTGCAGATAAGGTCTACACAAATCTCAACACAACTTTCTCTTACATCCTGAACAAGGAAGGAGCGAAGCCAGACTTTCCATACCCTTACACTAAGGGGGAGCAACCAGATAAAACGAAGGAGTCTAAGGGGTATTGTGCATACCACCAGTACTACGGGCATACAACCGACGCATGTTACCACTTAAGGAACACAATTCAGCGACTCATAGATGATGGCAAGCTCATGGAATATGTGCAGCTCCTACCTACCAGCACTGATGATACCTCAAAGAAGATGGTGGAGTTACCATAGGACGGCAAGTACATCAACATAATCACATTCTCAAACAGAGCTCAGGAGGCGTTCCTCGAAGATATCCTCGAATTTGCACGAAATAGAAAGAAGATAGAAGCACACGAAGTAGACCACCAACTAGCACATGAGAGGAATGGATGGCCACACCATTAACATTCTCAACAAAGGACGTCAACCAAGAAGTCGAAATACACAATGATCCATTGGTGATCACCCTACCCATCCACGGATGGAATGTTATAAAGGTTCTTATTGACGGAGGTAGCTCATTGAATGTTTTGTTTTACGAACCATAGCCACGTATGGGTTTAACAAACAAGCATATGGATTCATCCACCTCCACGATCTACGGTTTCAACGGGGCAGTCTCCAGACCAAAAGGAGATATTGTATTACAGGTACGCGCAGGCCCTTTGGTAACTCACATAAGATTTTGCGTTGTGGAGGCACCTTCGCCTTAAAATGTAATTATGGGAAGACTCTGGGCCACCAGCTAAGAGGGACAGCTTCGACATACCATCAGTACCTTCGGTTCCCCACACCTATGGGTGAAATGGAAATCAAGGATGATCAGCAGGATGCAAGACTTTGCAACATAGCGGAGGTCAGACTCAATGAGGAGAGAGCCGAAGATCAGCAACAAGCACGAAAAAGGTAGAGGGAAAATGCCAACGAAGTGAAAAGCGGAGACTTATTGGTTCCCAAGGCCCCCTCAGCTGACGGAGCCAGCACTTCCACTACTCCGGTAGCAGACACCTCCGCCAAATGACAATTACATAAAAGCGCTCCTCGACATCCTCAAAATCCAACCTTCTCACCAGTGGATCCAACGAAGAAAATCAACATTGGAACGAAGGAGCACCCGAAGATGATCACCATCGGCACCTTACTAGACAAGGATGAGGAAGTGCAATTACAGAATTTACTCCGGGAATACGCAGACATCTTCGTATGGTCTATGGAAGATATGCCAGGAATTGATCAAAACCTAGTCTCACACTACCTTCGGATCAAACCAGAGATCGCACCATTCAAGCAGCGCAACCGCAAAGTCGCAGACATCTACCAAGAAGCGGTAGAAAAGGAGCTACAAAAAATCCTAGCAGCAGGATTCATACGTGAAGTCAAATATCCTACTTGGATATCCAACATGGTAATCGTACCTAAGAAGAACGGAGGTGTGCGTATCTGCATCGATTTCAGCAACCTCAACAAAGCATGCCCCAAGGACAGCTACCCGCTACCCAACATCGACCAACTGGTCAATGCAACCGAATGACATCAACGGCTATCCTTTATGGATGGTTACTCTAGGTACAATCGGATAGCACTTGCAGAAAAAGACCAGGAGCATACTGCGTTCTTCACTCCATGCGGCTTGTATTGTTATACAAGGATGGCTTTTTGACTAAAAAACGCGGGGGCAACATACCAACGATTAGTAGACAAAATCTTCAAGCAATGGATAGGTAAGATCCTGGAGGTCTACGTAGACGACATGCTTGTCAAGAGCAAAGAAGCAAAAGATCATCTGTAAGACTTGTTAGGGCACTTCTCGGTCGAACTCGCAAGCGTTGCTATCTTAAGCTTGTTTGTCAAGTTTAGTTCCCAAAACTATAAGTCTTGATTTCTAGTCTACTTATAGCTAAGTCTCGGACTAGGATAGTAAGTGTAGTTGAGCTCTAGACTCCACGACGTTCATCATGCGAAGGCAAAGAACTACTCAAGGAACTTGTGGAACTTCATCGACAAAAAGGTATGTGGAGACTTGAACTTATCTATCACTAAAAAGTCTATCTATTTTATCTCTTATTTTGAGACAAAAGTCGTTTTGCTATATAGACTTCAATTATACACATGTGCTATTTCGAGCCGAGTTTAACTCACTTATCTATTCCTCGAAATATATGTTGGTAAGCTTTCGCTTTGGCCAAGTTCATCTTTACTAGTGAGGAAAGTCATGTTGATTATTTCAATAACTTGAAAATCGCTTTGATGAAAAATAGTTTGTGAATAACAACTATATAACATCCTCTAAGAAAGTTTCAATGATTGAAATGAGAGTTTAAAACATGTAACTATCCTTGGATATAAACATAGTGTGTTCTCACATTTATGTAAAAGTCCAAAACCGGGAACCCAAAGTATGCGTACCCGTACGCGTACTGGCGGTTGTTGGAATTCCAAATAATTATGCGTACCCGTACGCATACTGGCGGAAAGTTCACGTCCGTGAATTTCTGCCGGAGTTTGAAAGTGAAAAACAAACTAAATCTGGTTACTTAAGTACGCGTACCTGTTCGCATACTTAGGTAGGTTACTTTTTAAAATTGGTTTGTTCATGAACTAAAACATTTATATAATAAGGAATGCAATCTTTGCAAACCGTGGCTATAATGTTCATGAATTGATTCGAGTGAATCAAAATCGATTTTGATTCAATTGTGTCTTGTATACTTCTATGAGATCCAAGCAATTGAACAACTCTCTAACTAGTTCATTTGAGTCACTTGAACTAGTTATGGTGAAGATGAATAAGGTTGATATGAAAGTGCTCATATGGCTAACCATTGGTTAACTATTGTTGAACTAACTAAGTGTACACGTTTAGGTACGGTTACCCAAACCTATATGAAGTTACATTTCATTTGTGTATAACAAGCTAAGTTCGATCTAACGGTTGAAAGATATTAGCTTGCTTTTAATCAAGTTTTCATCTAACGGTGAATATTGAATGCTTTGTTACCAAGGTAACTTAGATTGCAAACCCTGATTTGGAGACTATATAAAGGAGAACTCTAGCAACTGGGAAACCCAATCCCCACACCTCCTGTGTGATACTAGTTGCATAAGCTAGAGTCGATTCTCCTTTAACCTTAGGTTTCTCACGAAACCTTGTAGGTTAACGACTTGAAGACTTCATTTGGATTGTGAAGCCAAACCCAACTATTTTCTCTGTAGTTGTGTGATCTGATCTTTTTGTTTCTATCGTGATTGAGTGCAATCGTAAGATTGGCTTGAGATTTATATCTCCGATAGGAAAGATAGAAAAGTAGTCACAAACATCTTCGTCTTATCGTTTGTGATTCCACAATATCTTGTTTCGCTAGTCGATTAAGATTATTGTGAGGTGATTGATATTTCTAAGCTGTTCTTCGGTAATATAAGTCTGGTATATCAATTGGTTCCTATTCACCTTGATTTATCAAAAGACGAAACAAAACTCGTAGGTATTTCTGTGGGAGACAGATTTATCTATTCCTCTAGACTTTTCTGTGTGAGACAGATTTGTTTATTAAAGTCTTCGACTTTGGGTCGTAGCAACTCTTGGTTGTGGGTGAGATCAGCTAAGGGAATCAAGTGCGTAGTATCCTGCTGGGATCAGAGACGTAAGGAGCGCAACTGTACCTTTAATCAGTGTGTGATTTATTGGGGTTCAACTACAGTCCAGACCGAAGTTAGTTTGTAGTAGGCTAGTGTCTGTAGCGGCTTAATACAGTGTGGTGTTCAAATCTGGACTAGGTCCCGGGGTTTTTCTGCATTTGTGGTTTCCTCGTTAACAAAACTTCTGGTGTCTGTATTATTTCTTTTCCGTATTATATTTTGTTATATAATTGAAATATCGCAGGTTGTGCGTTGAATCGATCAATTGGTAAATCCAACCTATTGTTGTTGATTGAAATTGGTTGATCCTTGAACATTGGTCTTTGGTACCGTTCAAGTTATTTCTCTTGTATTCAATCAGGCTCTTAAATTCCTATTTGTTTGAGTGTGGATTGAATCGAGAAATTGAGATATAACTCTTTGATATACCTTTATTAAGATTGAGTCTGACTGTCTAGTTGATTCTCTTAAAAAATATGTTGGAGTTTGTTCATACAGATTGCTAAGTGAAATATTGGATGTGGTTGTTATACCCCCGTTTTTTCAATTGGTATCAGGGCAGGCAAACACGTTAAAGACCTCATAAGTCTGTGTTTGTAGCAATCTGATTATTATGGAGGAGTCTATCTCTAATAACGTACCAGGTCAGAAATTACCAGATGATATTCAAAGCTTGAATTCACCTGAGAGAACTATCACATCTAAGTCAATATCTAAACATTCTCTGAATGTAGAAACTGCTGATTGGGAAACACGCCTAGAAGAACAGTTGGATGAACTTTCTGATGAAGGTGATTCAGATATTGATAGAGATGTTGATGAGGAAGTCTCAGAGTATGTTAAGTTTTTGGATTCATTGAAAATGAAGAAGATTACAACTTCTCATGTCACACCTCTTCTGACTCCTCTCTGTCGAGAAAACAAGAAATTGAAAAGGATTTACGGAGGTCTTTATGGTTGGAATCGCTCTTGCGAATTGATCCTCAAAGATACCGAGGAAAACCTGAGTAGAAAGTCACTTGAATGTGACCGTGTTTATCAAAAATACTTCTTGTTAGAAGAGAAACTTGCAGAAATTGAAGCAAGGATTAACTCCCAGCAAGCAAGTTTTGATGACAGAGAAGGCGCGTATCTCGCTCGAGAAAAACACCTTGAGGCTGATTTAGCTGCTGCTCTTGATAAAATCAAGATGTTGGAAGATGACTTGAAAAAGTTCAATACTAGTTCAAGCAAATTAACCACTATGCTAGGAGCAAGTAAAAATCATCGTGATACACGAGGATTGGGCTATAAGGGAATAAATGCTCCAAGTACTAGCAAAGAGGTAAAATTTGTCAAGGCTAGTGATTCTTCCCAACAAAAGGTTTCCACTGATGTAAAAAGTGAAATACCTTCACCGGCAGTTAAGGTTCAAAAGAGCAAAGTATATCAACCTCCAAAGTCAGCACACACGGATCGAGGTAAGAACATTCCTTATGTTTGCCATTATTGCGGAAATAAAGGTCACCTGGAAAGGAGATGTCGTTTCCGTATAAGGAATGAGAAACTTCATGATGTTCTTTTTTGGGCATCATAAGAAGTTGTGAAACCAAGATCATATGTCAAGACTAATCCCCTTAACGTTACAGGTTGTAATTGTCCAACCTTTAGGCAAAGGAATCAGTGCTATGATGGACCTAGATTTGCTTATAAACGTCATACGAATCCTTTTCACAATCGTAATGGTTTTCAAAAGGATAACTTCGTAAAGGCGAAGACAAGATCCGATGCTCCCAGTTGGAGAAAGACCAACTTGCAAAAGAATAGTCAATCTGATTCTCTTCCGAGAATTCTAGAAGAGAGTAATGGGAAGAAGGTTCTGATTGTTCCTAAATGCACTCATAAGTGGATACCAAAGAAATTCAATGATGTTTTGAGTGTGAAAAGGAATGATCTCCCATAAAATTCCATGGCTATGGAGAAGGCAGTATCCATAATGTTGGAACTTAAAAAGTTCTTTGGGAAGATGGATTTGGATGTTAAAGGTTCTAAAAGCGATCTCTTTCATGATAATCCAAAAGTCACTTGTGGTGAGCAAGACATTGCTCACCTCAACACAACTTGAGTGTGTTGTTAGTGCATCCTCACCAAGGAATGCCATGCTATGTATACGGCGAGGGAAGCACGAGAATTGGGGCGCACATATTTTATTCGGTAAGGCTGTAGAATTTGATTGGATTCTTCTAAAAAGGTATGTCTATAAACTTGAGCAAGATTTGTGTTTTTATTTGCTTAGAGTACTTATAATGATCCATGTACCTTGCTTATAGTTCATTTCTACCTAACTTGATCTGTGTTTAAGGTTCTTAAATGTTTAGGCTTGAAAATAGTAGTTCGGGATGTTTGGAATTCATGATACATATACCAGGTATGCATACCATCATTTAAAATCAAAATCCATGGATTTTAGTATGCATACCCGTTTGCATACTGCTCCAGGTCATGAAAATTCGTTTGCAAACCGGTATGCATACTTGACCGTAGAAGTCGATATTCGGTAAACTTGTTTTGGCCGTAACTTCTTCGTCCGAACTCGGAATTACCTCATTCTTTTTTGAATTCTCTTCTTTTTTGAATTCTCTTCTTTTTTGAATTCCCTTCAAAATGGAGATGAGAATTCTCGAATTTGGATGAGTTAAGATTGGTATTTGTCTCGTCTCTTGTTTTTGAGTGTTTTGCTCCGTTTCTTCGCACTTGTTCCACTTCTCTTGGATTTGGGCACTTGGATTCTTGGAGTACTACTCATCTAAGATCATTTGTAGCTTTTACAAGAATATTGTTGGTGAATCACAAAGAAGGAAGTTCAAGAATAGGTAATAGTACGCATTTCTATGGGATTCTTGAATGTTCACAATCATCTTATGTGAACTATGGTGCATGGTCGTTAATGACTTTGTATGTTCTTCTTTGTTAAGAAAATCTTTTTATACGCCTTTGGTAGCTATTCTTGGTGTAAATCCGTGCGAAAAATATTGATTTTGCCTTCTAAGGGCAAAGATTGATTTTTGCAGTATTAATCTTTATGGTTTTATATATTGCAAATTGTTATGGGATATGTTGTTTACGTCCGTGAACCTTGACAGTCCCATATTTGTTCAATAGTTAACTCTATTATATGTCCGTATGAAAGTATTGATAAAAGATAGAATGGACTTTTGACTACAAAAGTTAAGCCTATTATGTCATTATTGATGGAAGATAGGATGAACTTTTATTTACAAAGATTAAGTCTATTATATGTCATTGTGCAAATAGTGGTGAAAAATAGAATGAAACTTTGATTATTCCGCAGTATTGGTCTTTCCCTGATCCACATCTTTGTGTAAATATTGTGTTGCTCCGTAAGTTTTCATATGTTGAGCATGACCAATTTAATTGATCATTTTCCTTGTGGTTATTTCAATTGAGATTTTTGGATACAATTTCATATTCTTATGGTATTTTGTTAATGTCCAAAGAAATCCTTCTTTTCTTGTGAAAGTAAGGTCGCTCTTGTTGGTCTTTCGGGAATGACATTTTATGGGAGAGAGTTCTTAATTGAACTTGTGCTTAATTGCCAAATCTTTGTGGGGAGTGCGGCTGTGGAATATTATAGGGTTATCTTGTATCTTTATAAACTCCTTGATGAATGCATTTAGTTTCGGCTATATGATTGCATCTAAAAAAGTTGATATGTGCTTTTCTTTTGGTCATGAAGTATCTCTATGGAAATTTCATTAGGATCCCACTAATTTTCGTACCTTTGCCAATTTTATTGACAAAAAGGAGGAGAATTAATGTGTAGTTCACACTACAAATACATATGGTTTTAGGATCATTATGTAAGGGGGAGTGGTTTTCATGTGAGATGAAGTATTGACTAAAGGGGAGTGATACATATCACCATAGTATTGTTATCGAAGTTGTGATACAATTGAACTTTGATGCTGTGTAATAATACTATGACACTGTATAACAATGATTGAGAGCTATTGTTTTCTCATTGTTATGGCTACAGATCTTCAACAACGATGATGCTGAATTGAATACCTTTGGAATCATTGGAGTACTTGGAAGTGATGAAGATTTCGAGTAATGTTGAAGAACCAAGGAGATCAAGCATTTGGATGAGAAGCTACAAAGTTTATTTATTTTGTATTCCATATGTATTGATAGTTTTGTCACTAAAATTGACAAAGGGGGAGATTGTTAGTGCACTGCTCGGTCGAACTCGCAAGTGTTGCTATCTCAAGCTTGTTTGTCAAGTTTAGTTGCCAAAACTATAAGTCTTGATTTCTAGTCTACTTATAGCTAAGTCTCGGACTAGGATAGTAAGTGTAGTTGAGCTCTAGACTCCACGGCGTTCATCATGCGAAGACGAATAACTACTCAAGGAACTTGTGGAACTTCATCGACAAAAAGGTATGTGGAGACTTGAACTTATCTATCACTCAAAAGTCTATCTATTCTATCTCCTATTTTGAGACAAAAGTCGTTTTGCTATATAGACTTCAATTATACACATGTGCTATTTCGTGCCGAGTTTAACTCACTTATCTATGCCTCAAAATATGTGTTGGTAAGCTTTCGCTTTGGCCAAGTTCATCTTTACTAGTGACGAAAGTCATGTATATTATTTCAATAACTTGAAAATCGCTTTGATGAAAAATAGTTTGTGAATAACAACTATATAACATCCTCTAAGAAAGTTTCAATGATTTAAATGAGAGTTTAGAACATGTAACCATCCTTGGATATAAACATAGTGTGTTCTCACATTTGTGTAAAAGTCCAAAACCGGGAACCCAAAGTATGCATACCCGTACGCGTACTGGCGGTTGTTGGAAATCCGAGTAAGTATGCGTACCCGTACGCATACTGGCGGAAAGTTCACGTCCGTGAATTTCTATTGGAGTTTGAAAGTGAAAAACAAGCTCAATCCGGGTACTTAAGTATGCGTACCGGTATGCGTACTTGAGTGGGTTATTTTCTAAAAACGGTTTATTCGTGAACTAAGACATTTATAAATTTAGGAATGCAATCTTTGCAAACCGTGGCTATAATGTTCATGAATCGATTCGAGTGAATCAAAATCGATTTTGATTTAATTGTGTCTTGTTTACTTCTATGAGATCTAAGCAATTGAACAACTCTCTAACTAGTTCATTTGAGTCATTTGAACTAGTTATGGTGAAGATGAATAAGGTTGATATGAAAGTGCTCATATGGCTAACCATTGGTTAACTATTGTTGAACCAACTAGGTGTACACGTTTAGGTACGGTTACTCAAACCTAAATGAAGTTACATTTCATTTGTGTATAACAAGCTAAGTTCGATCTAACGGTTGAAAGATATTAACTTGAGACTAATCAGGTTTTCATCTAACGGTTAATATTGAATGCTTTGTTACCAATGTAACTTAGATTGCAAACCCTGATATGGAGACTATATAAAGGAGAACTCTAACAACTGGGAAACTTAATCCCCACACCTCTTGTGTGATACCAATTGTCATAAGCTAGAGTCTATTCTCCTTTAACCTTAGGTTTTTCACGAAACCCTATAGGTTAACGACTTGAAGACTTCATTGGGATTGTGAAGCCAGACCCAACTATTTTCTCTGTACTTGCGTGATCTGATCTTGCTGTTTCTATCGTGATTGAGTGCAATCGTAAGATTGGCTTGAGATTTATATCTCCGATAGGCAAGATAGAAAAGTTGTCACAAACATCTTCGTCTCATCGTTTGTGATTCCACAATATCTTGTTTCGCTGTTCGATTAAGATTATTGTGAGGTGATTGATATTTCTAGGCCGTTCTTCAGGAATATAAGTCTGGTATATCAATTGGTTCCTATTCACCTTGATTTATCAAAAGACGGAACAAAACTCGTAGGTATTTCTGTGGGAGACAGATTTATCTATTCCTGTAGACTTTTCTGTGTGAGACAGATTTGTTTATTAAAGTCTTCGACTTTGGGTCGTAGCAACTCTTAGTTGTGGGTGAGATCAGTTAAGGGAATTAAGGGCGTAGGATCCTGCTTGGATCAGAGACGTAAGGAGCGCAACTGTACCTTGAATCAATGTGAGATTGATTAGGGTTCAACTACAGTCCAGACCGAAGTTAGTTTGTAATAGGCTAGTGTCTGTAGTGGCTTAATACAATGTGGTGTTCAAATCTGGACTAGCACTACGCCAAATAAGGGGAATTTTGACTGGGCCCCTTTAAGAAATTTGACAAGGAAAGACTGTCAATTCATTTTTGACGGCCCAAAACTATCAAAATAATATAATATAGACGGGCCCTCACTAGGCTTCGTTTTTGACGGGCATTCATTTATCAAACTAATATTTTTTCTACGCGAATACATTTCATTTGTCTGATTAATTTTTCTCTCTCTTCTTTCGGATTCTCCAAAGAAACGAAAAAAATGAAACCCTAGGTTTTGGTTTCAATCTTCTCTCGTGGTGGATTTGATTCAGTCGGAGAATTTAATTTAATTTGAATCTTCATCTCGATTTCTTTCGGCTGATTCTCATCTCAATTTCAATTTTCATTTCGATTTCAATCTTCATCTCGATTGAAATCTTAACTTTCCCAAGTTCTTCTTCTGATTTACATCCGTAGAACAATCACTCAATTCTCCGATCAGGATATTGTTGGCTCTGGTCTTCATTTTTTCTTCTCCCCTGACCTGATATGATACAGGTAACTGGAAACACTATTTCTTAATTTTCTCTATTTTTTGCTTGATATGTTAATGGTAGGGGTTAGGAATTGTTGAATTACTTAATTCTGTTTGTTTCTATGAACTTAATTGGGTGAATTTTGATGGGGAAGTGAAGAAGTGATTGATTTTGGTGAATATCGGGTCCCAATGTAAATCTTGTTAGAACTTAAGGAACAGATGGAGTCTTGTTTTGGGGGATTAGAAATAGGTTTAGTAAATCTAGGGTTTGAAGAGAGTCTATCCATTTATCTAATAACTGATTGGAAGCTTGTTTTTCTCGTAGAAATTTTAACAAAAATTGTTTAGCTTCTTGTAAAATTGTGTCCCCAGGGAATGATACTTGAGATGCCTAAAGGCAACAACAGTATTGTCAATATCATAAACAAAGATGCATTTGCTTAATTACATATGGCTGGTTGTTGTTGTTGTTGGCTTATGAGTGTTGAACATGTATTAGCGCTTACTAGTTCATTTGAATGAAAGGAGACTTGAGTTAGTTGGCTTATTAGTGTTGAATAAATTGTGTTTAATTTGTTGTTTGTGTAAAAGGGGCTTTGGGTTTAGTTGCTGGAGTTTTCCTGAGTGGTTGGGATGCTTGTTTTATTGTATGCTCTGTATGGCAAGACCTAGTGTTACCTTGGAAGAACAAAGTGGGGGTCTATTTGTCTATTTTGTTTAACATGGCTTTTCAGTTACTTTCTGGAGTTTGTGGGTGCTTGCTATCATATGACTTCTGGTCAGGATGACTAGTTTCACTTTTATTTCATATTGAATTGCTCATCTATGTTAGGTTGTAAGTTCTCTGGATTGTGTGTTTCTATTGGATATCACAAGACTATTTTGTTATGAATTGTGTCTTGGATTAGTTGCAGGACAGTCATAGTTTGTGTGTATTTATCATTCCCATGCACATGACATGACCCTGTTTGACAGGAGTAGTTTTACTTTGATTTGAAACTTCTGTCGAAAACTGAATATTTGTTTTGACATCCTCATTGGCCGGTAATTAACTGTCAAGGTTCCTAGCTTTCGTTATTGTTGCATATGAATCGATATGAATGGATGGGTACCTTTATCTAATGTTATCTTCATAACTCTGTTCTATTGGGGTATAAATTAGTACTTGAACCAGTTTACATGCTTTATATATTTTATTTATCACCTACATTTTACTCTTGCTTGGACAGTGGTGGTTTAGTTTGTCTCTGTGTTGTTTGGGCTTTGAGGCTAGCTTGATCCTATTGGGGTAATCATGTGTAGTTTACACCAAGCCCAAGTGTGTTCCTGTAGAAGTATTTGTCAATTAAGGAACCTATTCTTTCCATGTGTAGTAGTACTATAGACTTCTGTTTATGTACAGTAATTCCACGAAGCCATTAAGGAGATTGCATTGTGTTTTCAATTTTCTCTTCTTTTTTCCCACATCTGCACTCATACGTGGTAGCTTTAGAACCATTTATCTTGTAGCTTAAGCAAATTCATGGATATCTTGTTCTGTGTTGGAAAATATGGTCGTCTTGATTTTTGATTTGGTTACATTGTCATGGATTTATATATGTTATAATTTGACTACTTTCCGATGGTTATCTAACCTAACTGTACTGCCTGTAGATGCTATGTTCGCCTTCATCCCAGAGCCGTGAACTGTAGAAAGAAGAAGTGTGGTCACAGCAACCAGGTAATTTGTTTATGATGAAAGTTAAGGTTACATATTTGGTTTTAGTCTGGACATGAGACTATTTATTGAATCTGTTTATTTCTTTTTCATTGCAGTTGAGGCCCAAGAAGAAGATCAAGTGAGCACTGGTGTTGCAAGCTGTTGTTGGAGGTGGTATAAGTGCATTTTGTGTTGTCTCAAATCTCGACGCTGAATCTCTTAAACTTCAGAAAAGGAATCAGCCCAGGTAAGATGTTAAGAGTACTCATTCTAATGCTTACAAGGTTTCCACAGGCTTTCAAACATGCATTTAATGTTTATCAGACTAACACATGTAGGGCACTGTTAGCAAATCTAAGCATTTGGATATTTAAACAAATATTTCTATCAAGTTCGTAATCATGACTTAAATGTAGAGCATATAACTTCTGAGTCTTGGTGTTCATGTTAGAGCCCCACCCGCAAGTAGCTCACAAAATAAATGATGACTTTATTTTAAAAGATACGATAATTGTATGTGTAGAGTATATATAACTGTATATAGATGATTCATGTGAGACGCACATTTTGTTAAGGTGTTTATAAATGATCATACTCGGGTCCGTGTCTCAAGATGTTACATATCTAATTAAAGGATTCATAAATCTGCTAATGCTATTACATGTAAGAGAGGCAAAAGCTATCCATGTGCAGTTTACACCAAGCCCAAGTGTGTTCCTGTAGAAAAGTATTTGTCAATTAAGGAACCTATTCTTTCCATGTGTAGTAGTACTATAGACTTCTGTTTATGTAAAGTAATTCCACGAACCCTTTACAGGAACATCACCCACATCTAGAATCAAGAGCAACAACAGCCTCCTGCAACCTAATTGCAACTGAAGACCTGTTCAGGTTAGTGACTAAATTTACTCAAATTTTGTTTTTATTTTCAATTTTAAAAACATGGGATTAATACTCGTATTGTAATTCAATAACTATGTATGTTACTTGAAATCTAGATAAATGAAATTGTTTGATGTATGCATAAGTCACTCAGATTACATTTAGGGGTTTGATAGGTTGAGTTTGAAAACTGGCGAAGAATTCTCTTGGTTAAATTCCATTTCTTTAAGTGGTTTTTCTGTGTTTAGGAGTCTGATGGTTCAGAGAAAGTGATCATTAGAGTAACTTATTCCCAGTCCATAAGGGTTTAGGAACCACAAAGGGTTCATTTCTCCTCTGTTCTGCCATCCCACTTTTTAAGATAACAGAGATATGGAACCTCATGCATTTTTCATTTCGTCTCCAGCATTGCAGCACAATGTTATATGCATCCTGAGTCCACTGTTTACTTGGATGGAAGAGTGTTTCTACCGCTCATAATTAATTAGCAGCAATCTGAACTGTAGTCGATAATGAGATCAATCATGATTCACTCTTTGGTTCGATAAATAATGTGTTTGTTTGTCATTAATTGCAGGAAAAAGAGAGTCCAACGGGTGAAATTAACAGATGTGTGGTGTTTGCGACAACCCATGTAACCAAGACCATAAATGATCCTGCATCCACATCTGCCTCTGATGTTAAAATTGTAAGACTAATCAAATTCTTATGATTTTGTATGTGACTTTGTCCTTGCGTGAATAGTAGAACTCAAATTTCTCTATCAGACTATTGGAAAAGTAATTCCTTCTGTATGTAGTTACATCTAGATTATTTTTGATCTTGTAGAGGAAAATTAAAGAACTCGTAGATGCTGATCCAAAAGGTCAGAATGATATCGACAATGATGCTATTGCTAAGGTAATTAAGAACATAATTAATATATCTTTTGTGAATTTTAATCTTCTCCACTGGTGAACAGAGTACCCTTACTGCCTTACTTTTAATGTCTCGTTCTCAGACATGTGGGCGTGATCAAAAAGGTTATGTACGAGGAATGGGAGGAGGTGTTACCAAGACCCAGATGCGTGCTTCAGCATTAAGTAGAGAGACTCTTCGTAAAGTACAACAAGAAAACAGAAGTATGCATTCTGATATCGATTTACTTCAAACACAAGTTGGGACACTCGTGCAAAGATGTATTTCATCATCATCGTCATCTAATCAGGTACAGTCAATATTAAATCTTAGAAAGTAATTTGTTAAATTCATAAACAATCTGGAAAAGCATAAACAAAGATGTAAGGGTGATTCCATGCCTGTCATTCACTCACATTACATTGGAATTTTGAGAAACATTGGTAAGTTGGTATCCTATAGAAAGATAGGCTATTTACCTGGAAATTCATGTTTAGTTTGTCGTGACAATACTTCATCGGTATAGAAATTTCCTGTTTATGTGAGAAATCACCTTGTGCAGGTCACTTTTGAATTAGTTATTGCTAGTAACTACTGTAGAGAGCCGACTAGTTAATACTTTCTGACTCGGACATCTTAGCATTCACCTTATTTAGTATTGCTGAACCTTTTTTTGTTTGTTTGGTATTGCTGCATCTAGGCGCCTGATGAGTCCAACCTGCCTGCTGCTAGCAACTGCTTCATCAAAAACTTCAGAGGGAGAACCATTGCTTTGGGAACTTTCAATAATGCTGCTGCCCCAATGGAGCATGCGTATAGCGTAAGTGTTGAAGAAATATTGGACAGAGATGCAGAATTGTATGATGAAGATGGAACTCTTGGTGATATTATGCTTGGGCAGGTGATCAATTGGCCGAAAGGAAGTGTTCAGCCTTATCGGTAATAAACCATGTCACTGTAGTTTTAGACTTTAGCACTGTAGTTTTGAATGAATTTACTCTTCTTGGTCTATTGTGGTCTTTTCTTATGTCGTCTTGTTGGATGTTGTTTGGACGAAGAATCCGTTTGAGGTTAAACATTTACGATTTATGGAAATTTATTTTGAAGTTAAGAATGTCTTAATGTTTCTCTAATTACTAATTAAGCGATAAAAAATTATTTATATAATTATCAGGAATAATTTACAGGCTAATAAATCAATTTTGAATTGATTGACAAGCAATGCCTGTCAAAAATTATTGACAAGCATAGCCTGTAGTTTATCATTAATTGTTATTGACAGCAGGTTACCATCAAATAAGGTTTTTGACACCTTAAAATACGACAGGCCATCCGACAGGAGAGGACTGTCGAAAACCTGTATTATTGACAGACCTGGCCTGTCAATAAAGGTGAATTCTAGCATAGTGTAGGTCCCGGGGTTTTTCTGCATTTGCGGTTTTCTCGTTAACAAAACTTCTGGTGTCTGTGTTATTTCTTTTCCGTATTATATTTTGTTATATAATTGAAATATCACAGGTTGTGCGTTGAATCGATCAATTGGTAAATCCAATCTTTGGTTGTTGATTGAAATTAATTGATCCTTGATCATTGGTCTTTGGTACCGTTCAAGTTATTTCTCTTGTATTCAATCAGGCTCGCAAATTCCTATTTGTTTGAGTGTGGATTGAATTGAGAAATTGAGATATAACTCTTTGATATACCTTTTTAAGATTGAGTCTGACTGTCTAGTTGATTCTCTTAAAAAGTATATTGGAGTTAGTCCATACAGATTGCTAAGCGAAATATTGGGTGTGATTGTTATACCCCCGCTTTTTCAAGACATAAGGGAGATATTCGAAGCCATGAGACGCTACCACATGAAGGTCAATCCGGAGAAATGCACGTTTGGAGTTACCTCAGGAAAATTCCTAGGGTACTTGGTAACCAAGAGAGGAATAGAAGTGGACCCCGAAAGAGTCGGAGAAATAATGGAGATGCCATCACCAAAGACGCTGAAAGAAGTCCAAAAGCTAAACGGAATCTTAGCTTCAACGGGAAGATTCATAGCAAGATATGCAAAGCATTTTTCGATACGCTCAAAAAAGGAAGTCGGTTCATATGGACTGAGAACAAGCCTTCCAGAAGATCAAGGAGTATTGAACCTCCGTACCCATACTACAAAAACCGGAGCTAGATGAGGTACTCACCATCTACCTAGCAACAACTAACTACGCTGTAAGCGCGGTATTGGTACGAATACAAGGACAATAAGAAAATCCCATCTATTACATCAGCAAGGCGCTTAATTCAGTGGGGCGTTACTACACTAAGGTGGGGAAACTCATCTATGCCTTAGTGGTGGCAACACAGAAGCTGAGGATATATTTTGACGCACATACCATCTGAGTCTTAACAAAGGCCCAAATAGGTCAGATCCTCGACACCACGGAGAAGATAGGAAGGGTGGAAAAATGGAACGCGTTGATCAAACAGTTCCAGATAATTTTCGAAACAAGTAAAGCCGAGAAATCGCAGATACCGGCAGACTTCTTGGCAGGGTTGCCCAGAAAGGACGAGGCAGAAATAGACGACATCCCAGGAATGGAAAAAGACAAGGAGGATCCATAGAATTTGCTGGAACCTCAGAACCTACGAAGGTGGGAAATATTCGTAGATGACTCCTCCAACAGAGAAGGCGCAGGCATAGGAGTAGTGATCACAACACCTACAGGAGATCGATTAATCTATGCCTTCAGGCTAGAGTTTGATCAATACACTAACAACATTGCCGAATACGAAGCAGTGATGCATGGCTTGCGCTTAGCAAGGGAGCTTGGGTTGACAGATGTTCGATTAACTAGTGACTCTCAGTTGGTCATTAGACAAATCGAACTCAAATATCAAACTTTGGATCCGGTACTATCCGCGTATCTAAGGCTAGCACATGAGCATGCGTCCCAGATAAGGAACGTACTATTCAGGCATGTTTGTCGGAAGGACAATAAGCATGCATACGGCTTGGCATACATATCATCTCTGCTAAGAGACAGAACCACCTCAGTTGTGCAGATTGGAAGAATATATGAGCCTTCGATAGAAGGACCAGTCTCAGCAACGGAGGAGGCATTGGCTGTCCAAACTTGGGCCATGAGAAAGCTAGACAAAGACAAGCCTAACAAAGATGAAACCAATGAAGATGATAAGGAATTAGACGAAGATCATCCCACGATGGAAGACGACGAAGGGAACGAATCAGAGGAGAATCCCGATTCACCAATACCTCGACGAAGGTACCTTGCCTGCAGACATAAAAGAAGCAAGGAAGATCACATCAAAGACATCCACGTATGAGCTACATGACGGGATATTGTACAAAAGGTCATTTATTGGACCTTTAATGCGATGTATCTCAAGAACCGAAGGTAAAAGGATACTCCACGACATACATAGTGGAGAAGCTGGCAACCATAGCGGAAGAAGGTCACTGGCTGTCAAGCCCAAAATGCAAGGATACTACCGGACTTTCATGGAAAAAGATTCAAAGAACATGGCTAAGCGCTGTGAAAAATGCCAACGCTTCGCCAGGAAGATCAAGGCCCCAGCAACGGAGCTTAATTCGGTTATCAACCCTGGGCTATTTTTCAAATGGGGGGCTGATATAGTCGGACCCTTGGTGGAGGGAACATTAAAAATAAAATACTTGATCGTGGCTACGTACTACTTCACCAAGTGAGTGGAAGCAAGACCTTTGGCAAGAATCAGAGACTGTGATGTCTTCGGATTCTTGTTTGAGCAAATCATATGCAGGTTCGGAATACCTGCAGCCATAGTATCAGACAATGGAAAACAGCTGCAAGGAAAGAACACTGACATGCTATTCGACACCTTCAACATCCAGAAGAACAAATCAACTCTGATCTATCCAAAAAGCAACGGGCAAGCAGAGGCCACAAACAAAACCATAGCAATGAATCTGAAAAGGAAGCTAGGCACGCAAAAAAAGAGATGGTGCGAACAACTGCACAATGTCCCGTGGGTCTACAGAACGACAAGAAGATCTGCCACGGGGGAGACTCCGTTCCTACTAACCTACGGAGCCGAAGCAGTCATTCTCACGGAGGTCATGCTCCCAACAACAAAGACGGAGGCATGAGAGAAAAACCTAACAACGGACCTGATGCTTGAGAAGCTAGACATCCTTGAAGAAAGAAGGGAGGTATCCTTACAACGAATGGTGAACTATCAACAAAGATTGGCTCGTGAGTACAACAAAAAGGTCATCCCACGAAACTTTGTCGTTGAAGAATACGTACTACGATAAATACCTCTTTACCAAAACAAGAAGGAGTGGGGCAAGCTTGCTCCAACGTGGGATGGACCATACATCATACACGATATTGCAGGAAGGATCCCTCCATTTGCGAACAGTGGAAGGATAAGTGCTACAACACCCATGGAATGCAATGTACCTAAAAAAGTACTACCCCTAAGAAAACGAAGGTAACCCAGGATAAGAAGGGTAAGGGCAATAACCTACCATGTTCTATCCCTGTAATAAAAAGGTATTACAAATCTTACTTATCAATGGAAGAAGCTTTAATTATTAAAACTTAGCTTTTTGGTGCATAACGCGCCCAATTGATATATTTCGGGTTAGAATGAACACCTACCGTTAGGAGTAACGATGAGGTAGGGCAAGGCACAACTGCGCATATGTCAATCTCGGATCCTCGGGACGAAGATCCATTCCATGAGGCATAAGAAAAAAATAAGTTATCCACCATAGAGATACCCTATCGAAGTAAAGCAGCCTTCGTGCTGAACGCGCAGGGTTACAGGAAAATTATTACCCACGTAGGAACCCTCGCCACCATGGTACCTTCTGGCCAAAGGATACCCTGGTAGGACGTGGAAGGTTCCACCAAGGTTAATTATACCTTAGCACCTAATGAATGTGAAACCAACTAGACACATTGCGTCTGAATACGAAACTCATACAAATGTAAAAATAACAAATATTTTTACCAAAATACGCATAACATTCCTACCTACTTAAAATATTACATAGCAGTTATCAAATGAGTTCACAAAGTACCATATATTGTTTCAAAGCTTAAAAGGGAAACACCTCAGCTAAGAAGGACACACTAGCCGAGGATGCAAACAACAAAGGCGAAGTTCAAACAATACAAAGAAATCAAGGGTGAGAAAGACGTTCAAAGGAGACACCCTCAACTTGGCGCTCCGCTTCAGCAAAGGCGTTATTGATGTAGTCGATAGCAGCACGTTCCGAATTTTCCTTCGCCTGAGCAGCCTGAGTCGTCAGATCATGAGTTGACTTTTGATGAAGTTCCCTCAGTTGAGAACTCAGCTGATCATTAGCCTCTTGAAGGGACTCATCCTTGAGCCTTGACGCAGTGGCAAATTGGCGCTCTCTCTCCAAGGAAGCTACCTGGTTCTCCAAACGACCAACCTTCGTAGTCATACCTATGAGCTGCTCATGCAAACCTGTGGACATGCAAAAGAGAAGCTAAGAAAAAAGAAGGTTATAACGAAAAGCATAAGGAGGATTCGGAAGCAGAACACCCTAAGCTACCACCGGCGTGGTTAAGGGAATCTTCTAAACAATGCCCAGCTTCGGAAAGCTCTTCTTCAGCAGCATTAAGATCCTCAGCCAAAGTATCTCGTTCAGTCCGGAGAACATCAACATCAATTCGGAGCGAAGCATTCTCAGAGGATAAAACTTGGTAAATATTCTCTAACTCTTCTAATCTCTTAACCATAGTTGCTCGAGACATGGAAGAAGAAGATTGAGGAGCCTCAATAAGTTTGTTCCTAAGGGTACATACTTCGGAGGATAAGACATTATGTTCAGCAGTCACTTTGGCTAAGGAAACGCAGGCATCTTCAAAGTAATATCCTCTTTTTGCTTTAGAATGAGATTCTCCCTCCACCTAAGGGTCTCCTCACTATCCCTACGGAGGGAAGACATGCTCTTCACGAGGTCTGCATTATGAGCAGATTCAAGGGAGAGCTGGGCCTCATTATGAACGGTCACGTTCATTAGCCTATCAAATTTCTTCTGATAATACCAGACATTAGAGGTCAACTTGCGAATATGGTCACGAAGGCATTCAAGTTCACCGGAGCTACCAACTGACAAACGCAGGTACTCTCAGGATGTAGCTACCAAAGGAAACAAAAATAAAACTAAGGGGAAGGATGGACGAACCTATCACTTTCGATGATTCAGCAGCCAAAGCCGTGTCATACGCCTTGCGCCCCTCTTCGGCAATCTTTGCAGCATCATTAGCTTTCTTAAGGTCCAACAAACACGCTTCCAAGGACCTTTGAGTCTTTTTTAGCTCACTCTCCAACAAAGGTAACTTAGCAGAAGAAGCCGTGTCAACAGGAGCGGATTGTTGAGCACTAACGAAGGCATAATCTTGATGAGTGCGCTCCAAGAGAGCATTCAAGTGTGTACACTTAGCTCTGTAAAACTTAAACAAGGTGCAGCCAACATCTATCTGTTTGCAAAGATGCAAAGAAGAGAATATGAGGACGTGCGATGGAAACGAATGAAACGAAGGGTAAAAGAAGGAGAAACGCTTACTAAAAACATGGAGAGGCGAGGAAGAAAATCAGCATAACTATCCATGAACGCCTCCATCTCCTGAATACTACCCCTACGGATTTCACCAAGGCTCTGACAAGAACGAAGACAGTCCGGACCGAAGAACAGATCCTTGGCCATCTGGTACTGAGACGTCAAAGCATCCAACTTGGAGGCGATTTCCAAAGAGTTGCTCAATCCATGCGGACCAACCTCAGCAGAGAAAGGACCCTTGGAGTCCCTTAGTATAGCTTCGAGAATGGCATCATCAGAACTCCCAAGGCTTAAGTTCTCAGGTAACACACCCTTACCTCGATCTACATACGTCCCACCAATTGCTTGGAAGCGAGCGTGAGACACAAGAACCTAATCGTCACCACGATGAAGAGTCGGCATAGTGGGCACAGAGGCAGCGACATTACCAGAAGAACCACCTAAGTCCATATCACCGGCAGAGGGAAGGTTGCCAAGGTTCATATAATCAGGCGACGAAGGTGGTGGACCAACAGGCTTACTCAAAGGGGCAGTAAAAGTAGATTGAGCACTACCCAACGAAGTAGGCGCAACATTGAAGGAGAAGCTGCCTAGTGAAATCACAACCTTCTTCTTCGGCTGAGAATCTGAGCTAACGACCCTTACAACTGGAGTAACACCCTTCGCAAATGAACCACTCGAATGTTGCGAAGTAACTGGAGAAGACGAAGGACCCTTGGTCGACAACACCATGGCATTGGTGATAACCGGAGCAACAGGCTGCGTACTAAAAGAAGCCGAAGGCGTAGGAACCACCGACAAATGAACAGGGATCGCAGCAACCTGAGTACTTGCTTGACTCACCAGCAAAGAGCCACCAGCAGCATGAATATTATCACCTTCGACAGAACCGACACCAACATGGCTAGGACTTAGCTTTGAAAAGTCTTCCTAAATATCATCCAGATGAGGGCTAAGGGAAGTATCCTTAACATCTTCAATGTCCTCCATGTCCTCAGGTTCCTCTTCAACAGCCTTAGGGTCTTCATCAGACTCTTCTACATCAATTACGGCTTTCAACTTGCCCTTCTTCTTTGAAGACTATAAGGGAGCACATGCGAAAGCTAAGGATCAGGGGCAAAATACCTAGGTATCCACGAGTACTAAGGTAGGGTTGTAATCCTTACCTACACAGGTGTGGGCTTTGCAGCTTCAATCGAAGCCTTCCTTTTCCTCTTACGAGTAGCAACGGAGTTACCAGCAGAACCAGGAGCAGTCCCAGCAGAAGAAGCAGGGGCATGCTACAAAAATAGAAGTACCAAAATACTTAACAAAAAGCTAAGTAACGAAGGTGAAAAAACTAGAGTAATACAAACAAAGGTTACCTCGTCAGGAGTAGCAGGGTTGAAAACCCAAGGCTGGAACCCATCATACTTAGAAGGAAGAGACGAAGGTGACCGAGGAACGTTGGGATCTGCGGTTGTAAAACCACGGTCCCAAGGACCCTTCACACAAAGAGGAGTACGATCCCAACGCTTGTCATGATCAAGACGAATACAATAAGCCGGAGGGACAAAGAGCTTAGCAAAATAAGGAATCGTAGTCAACCCCGTCTTATCGATCTTCTCCAACAAACGAAGGTTATTACCTTCCCTAATTTTCTTGGAAGTAACATGATTACGGCGCGGACCAATGCACCAAGGAAGAAGATTACTCTTTTGGATGGCATCAGCATACGTAGCATTGAAGTTGGCAGGGGTATAATCCTCCTCCTTACATCTCCCAGGAGCAAAAGGGTCATAAGACTTAGAGTGGTCTTACCCTTGCTGCGGTACCAACACTCACGAAGAGCACACCAATAGTTACCAGTATACTGCATCACCCCTCGAACCTGCGTCTTGTTATCAGGATCATCCCTAGTGGACAAGACGTCATAATAAAAGGGATCCTTCCTGCTATAAAGAGGAAGAAGCATACCTGCGGCCAACTGACCAACACTGATCAGCAAATTGTCCTCATCATAAGGGAAGCTCCAGATCAGAGACTCAGTAAAAACATCAGGACCATCAACAAATGAGATCTAGAACTTATTCAAGCGAAAAGACTTGGAAATCCCAATAAGGAACCAGCTGGCATAACTATCCTTATCATGGAGCTGAAACCTTTGTAACTCATAGTGAGGAGGAGGGGGAGGGAGATTTTCAGCAGCAACCTCCTCCACCTCATGTTTCTCCGCAACCTCAGGTATCTCGGTGTCCTCAGTAGCCTCAGGAGGCGGAGAAGGTGTAGCATCAGGATGATCTACGCGTGGAGGGGGCTCATTAGAAGATCTATGCCTCGAATATTTACGCGTAGGTTTCTTCGGAAGCCTCATAATTCCTAACATCATCAGGAGTAACAGTCCATCAATAATGGCGGAGAAAATTTGCAGATAACTGAAAAACTCAATTGAAGCAAAAACGAGCGTACTTTGGGCATGGGTTTCACTAAACCAACCAAAGGGAACAAGGAGAATACATCTAATCGGTTCATGAGACGCCATGAAAAACAAACAACCCTTATGGTCGAGTTCGAAGATGAGGAACAATCATGGTAAAAACAATAAATGAAGAATAACCCATATCTTCAAACAACATGAAAAAGCATGTGAAGATCAAAATTACTTCATGCAAGAACCACAACAACATTGATGACCAAAAGGAGAAAGATTCGAACCAAACCGGGGGCATACATTAAGCTACAATAAAACCCAAAACGAATGCTCACTAACCTGTTGACGAAGATTGGACGAAAGCTTTTTGGAGTCGATGGAGAAAGCCAACAGTTGAAAAAGAAAAGAAGAAAATATCTGTGAAAGAGACAGAGTAGGAGAGCGACAGTGGGAGAAAAAAAGGAAAATAATGAATATCCTTCCTTAAAACTCTCTCTTATAGGCGGCTGAAGATTACAAAAATTTAGTTGTCCCAAAATTCAAGGGGCAGTTATTGCATGAAAGGACACATGGGGACCACCCAATTCGTGCATATAAAAGTGGCAGCGTCACGAAAGGTTTTTTCTTCCAATCCTACTGGTTGGTAGAATATGAAAGAAAAGGGGCAAACTGTGAATACCAATATTCTCAAGGGCACATGTCACGAATCTGGCGGTCATGTGTAAGTTAACTCAGTAGTCCTCGCGCTACATAAGAGTCCGAGGAGTAGCAGATCTCTTCTTGGTTTTGTTTACCCCATCTCGAGGAAGCATACCTCGACGGCTTAGATAGTAAAGCTAACCCTAGCCTAGGGAGTTGGCAGCTGGCGAAGGGACAAAGGTAGCTGACATATCTAATCAACATTTAATGCCAAAAACCTTATCTACACGTTTGATCAAAGCGCGTGGAGGAAAGTGAGTTGGAACTATCTGATTGGCGAAGGCATGCGGTTAACGAAGGTACAATCTTTACCGAGGCTGGGTAGTTCCCGAAGGAACGTGGGTTAGCTGAGGTGGCAAAACCCGACTGGAGAAAGCAGGCGGTGAACGAAGGTTCCATTTGTACGGAAGATATATCAGGATACGATGGACCCAAAGACAACAAAGATATATCTGGAGCAGAAGGGGCTATAAATACCAAGCTTCACCAACAAAGGAGGGCATTCAAGACCCGAAGGAGAGAAGATCTAGTCTTAAGCTTATACCTCTTTAATGTTTAGAACTTAAGTAATAACTATAGCTTGAGTTCTCTTTATTATTTTGGGAAGCATTTAAGATCTTTGTAACCATAACTACTTAATACAAACAATCACTCATTACCCCGTGGGCGTAGACGAAAGTCGAGCCACGTAATCTCCTATGTCTCTTGATAACTTAGTAGCACTTACATTACCTCAGTACTGTTCGATATTATTATCTTGAGTACCTTTCATCACTTAACCACATCAGTTCAAATGAGACATCTTTACTACTTAGTAACGGATTCTATGAGCTGTTAATATTACGTAGACTATGGGAAAAATAGTAGTCACAATGTCCGAAGAGAAGGCTCTCAAGAATAATCAAACTAGGTGTAATCAAGGTTTAACAACCGTTAGTCAATCAAATCAATAATCCAAAATTAAAATAACAATGCAAATCTTAGTTTCCCACCAACGGTACTATCTAGACGTTTTTTGATCCCACTATAGACTTTAAATTAGAGAACATAAGATAGTTCGCCTAATTAGGTTACTCTCCTCTCCAAGATAGTATTACAAGTAATACTATTAGTCGGTTACAGTAGTGCCAAGGTAGATTGGACACTAAGGAATTTCCATAACCGAAAATGTTATTAAGATATACAATAAACACCTGAATTCAGTTTTTCCAACCAATATCCAACTGTCATACCGAAATCCCTCTTGGATTACAACTCAATATTAGCTAGCATACAAGATACGTAACTAATATATCTTCCAGAGATATGTTTTACTTGCTGGAAAAATAAAAATATACATTCGAAAATCTTATCAAAAAGATTCTCAAACATTTCGTTTTGGAATATCACCTTGAGTATCAAGGAATATATTTGAACAATAAAATATAATATTTATATACATGTTCAGACCACTCAAAATGTCGACATACTGATCTTTCCTATTTTGCAAACCCAACTTCCAAAATCACAAAAACCCTAAAGTGTACGTGAGTTCGGAAATAGGTTTTACCAATGGGGATCGGTTCTGCTATGAAACAACCCTTATTTTCACATTAGCCCGGCCGACACTTACGCGAAAAATAAGTCGTTACTTCTGATGAAAGAGGCAACATTCCTACCGAACATTTGATGCACCTATCGTCTTATGGGAATATTTATTGCATAACTTGATGTCTCTAATATTTATTACATGAATACTTAAGTTTACAGGCTTACACAAAGCCCATAATTGACGTGTTCAAGTCCCGATGTCGAGTACATAAATACTTAAAATTGCAGTACTACTACCAACTGAAATCACTACCTTAGACTCATCCATGTTCTCATGAAAATGATAACTAAATGTAAATTAACAATGTTAAACACTCACATCTACAAATGTAGCAAGTCAACAACACGAACATATATTATGCATCCAAGCCATACAGTATTACAAGTTTTGACAGTTCCTCTCCCTATCACCACCATATTTTTTCTCCAATATTGCACAAAACTTTACAGAAACTCTAATGCAACAAATAATTTCTATTGCATACTAGATTAGTATAGTGACGCTCAAGTACAAGACTTTGCAAGAGAATCACTCCCAACCCTTCAACACCAAATCCAATTATTTCAGCATATGTCATATATCAATTAATAATAGTAAAGTCATAACTACGTAGCTACTATGGCATCTAGCAATTTACCCTCTAATAATTGATATCCCGACACCGTTGAATTCACATCAAAAAGTACAACAAAATACTAATTCCTAATGTATCTATATCACTGTAAATCAACAATTACAAGGAAAACTGACTTATAAAGACGATCATTCAATCAGATTAACAATCAACCATACACTATATGAGAAGGAACATCCATTTTAACCTAGGCATACATCGAACCACAATTTATGTTAATAAAACCAAAATGTCTCTTGCATCTCAAAATATAAAAATGTATCTACGGAATAAATGCTTCAAACCTTAGGAAAAATCATAACGTTCATACTATAAAAACTAATTATTTAACCTTCATAACTAACAATGATTAAGAGATCGAATTAAACTTGCCTTAACCTTCTGAGAACCCAACAAAACTTTTCAGACTCCTTTAGGAAGAATTACATTCACCAATCAAATCACTAGTGTTAACCAACAAAGAAATCAATTCATTCGCACCAAAAAAGAATGTACAATTGCTAGAAATGACAAGAGTAGTTGAACACTTACTTCCCCTGTTCATTAATTAATCTAAATTCTAAACCCTAACGTTTTCTCGCCTCTCCTATAGACGCTTGTATCTTTCTTTCTTGTTATGTATTTCCTTTTATATCCTAGGTTTCGACTAACTCAATACCTTGAGTTGATATGGGAACCTATACATTCACATGTTAGACATTAGATAATGATCTTCAAAATTCATACATTAACACTACACTATAGTTTTTAAATCTAATGTCTATTTCAAATTAAAAATAGGATATCAATTACGCTAGAGATACCCAATATGGATCGGTCCTTCTATAGATCCCCAATAGGAACCGTACCACCAATCCGTTGATTTCCTTCAACTACGAAACAAGTTCGTAAGTCTACTTCCTTAAACTCATGTAATCAAACATAGTTTTCTCGGCATGAAATCTATCCTAGGTTCATTACACAGTCTAGTAACAAGTTACAAACATCATGTCTATGTCGTAATTATGAAGTTCAGAAATTAAACATTATACTTTGTAATTCAATATACCACAGTTGTAAAACAACTTGTTTATTATTATGATCAGGTCTCTAATACTGGAGTTTCATATATATAACTTCGCATGTTATGTTTTCAATCTAAATGACTTGAAAGTGACGATAGAAATGGAAACAAGTCAAGTCTTATATTACTAACATCAAGTAGAAGGATGATGTCTTCGTTGTTGTACATACGTCTTCGGATTTTTCGGGTCTTCAGAGTAATACTTGTATGTCTCAATATTTCTAGACTTCCTAGTTTAACCTAACGAAGTTGACTCTAGTAATCTAATCAAGAGACTTTTGAGTTTTGATACTAAAATATGACAACCAATCTTGACATACCAACGTTTGGCGGGTTCAACTGAGCAATGCTCTAACAGAATGCAGACATATTTATACCCAAGTTCGTATACAAATTCAGTAAAAATAAAAGATAACGGATTGAATAACTAATCAAGCAGTAGATATTGAATTGTGTATGTGATTTAAAAAATCAAGCGGTTGTGATTAACGAGGATATTGTATGACACAAGTTACCATAATATTGTGTAATTATAGTTATAATTTTTTTGTTTCTCACCAATTCCATCAATTACATTACTTCGACTTTCTCAGGGAGGGAGAAGAGAAAAGAGAGAGAGAGAGTCAGGGAGAAAAATCTTGGAGGTTGAAGAAAAAACTGCAGAAGTAGAGGAATCTTATTCAATAAGTTTTGATCTCGCATACTTCTGTCTTTTAATAGAGAAGATCTATTAGGTTTTTATAGATTTTCTTCATTGATTTTTTTCTAAAGCATTTCTTCATTTATTTGTGTTATGATTATTTTTTCATCAAAGGAAGAGAATTACTTTGTTTGATTTTTTTCTTTTCTTTATTGCTTAAGAGTTCATAATTTTTATACAAAAGTAGTTTTGTTTTTAAATAAAAAAAAAATAACATGGATTTGGAAAATATTAATAGAAATCATAGGTTTTGATATTAGGATGCCACCTTGTTCGGTTAGCATGTCAACCAGTTAAAGTTAAGTCTGCAAATTGGTTAATTTAATCAGTAATCAGTAATCTTTTTTTTTTTTTTTTTTATGTTAGATTTTAGGATTTAGGGTTTATTGTGAAATTTATTTTGTCAATTTCACGAAGTTATGACAGAATTTCAGAAGCCGTTGATTTAGTACAAAGATTAAATGCTAGGTGATAGACACATTTTTGTGTCTAATTTGTCTCAATTCTATTTATTGATAGTGCTCATTTTTTTACTTATTATGGTGTTTTATGTGTGTAGGTATTTTTGGCCAATAAACATTTTTGGAAAAATCGGCTCGAAAAGTTGTTAAAGTCACCCGAGGACTTGTTATTGGCACCCACAGTTTGGATAAAGGGCACCCACAGTTTGGATAAAGGGCACCCCCAGGACACCCCCAAGGTAACTGCTATTCACACCCCCACTCTGGATAGGGGGCGATCAGCTTCTTCCCAAAATTCAAATTCATTTTGGCGGGCAAATTGGCAGAAGCGAACCAGATTTAGGGTTGAAGTTTTAATGAGATTCAACTGCTGATTTTTGTTGGGATGACTTGAATCAATGAAACAGGGGAGATATGGTCATCAAAACTGGTTAGAATGGGCTGGATTATTGAATTGAAGCGAAACAGGGAGGATAGTTCTTCTCGGGTTTGTTTGGATTCTGTTGAGATGTTCTGGTGGAGATTTAATCACTTTTTTAGCATGGGTTAGACCTGTTATAGCGTAGTAGGGATGACACTGTTTTATGATCGATCATAATTGGCTGTATTGTCGAGTTTGGATAAAACGGGAAAGGAAGATATTGCGGGATTTTCTGGTCGTATTTTTTGGAATTACGTGCAGAGGAGATGAGATATATTCTTCTAGGATTCGTGTCTATCGAGTTTTGGAAGGTTTGATCGTACATAGACGTGTAGAGAGGCTTGGCAGGGAAAGAAAATCCCGAGATTTTGGGAGGAAAGAAAAAGAAGATATACCAAGATTTCTGCGGAATATTTGAGGGCCTGCGATGTATAAATAGGTTGCTGGAGGTCAGAATATGGTTACGTACACTTTGGGGGAAGTTTAGAAGAGAACAGAGAGCTCAAATCACGAGTTGAAGTTTTATTTCTGCTGCTGCAATACCAAGAACACGAAGAACATAGACGCACAAGTACCTGTTGCAGAAAACTATCGCTATTCAACAGCAGAAAGTATATATCGTTTATCAACAGTGATTGCATTAGGTCTTTACCCACTGTTTCTTCTTTGTAACAGAGATTCTGTAACACATTCACTTTGTTGCTAATCGTCTGTATTATTACTTTTCATCCTTTTAATCATCTTTTGAGCCATAAACACATATTTTGAGATCATGATTAATATGAGGAGCTAAACCCCATTGCTGAGGAGATAGAGGAAGCTATTTTTCCAACAAAAAGTGGTATATTTATTTCAATTGTTATTTCTTTTGATAGATTATGCTTAGCCATAGGTTTTTGATGCTCTACACTTTGGATTTACACTTGTTATTTTGAAAATATACATGTTGCAATAGTTTAGAATCAAATTAAATGCAAAAATTGAATAAATATAAATATTGGATTTAATCATTTTGAACTTGGAAAATAGTGGAATCTTGGCCTTAGTGTTCTTTTAATATTGATAACATCTTTTGTTATAATTTTTAGTGAGTTTGCTATTTTAGTTTTAGAATTTAAGTATAAAGATATCCTTCACAAGTTCGAGAATCGAATTTATTTTTACCACTATCTACAAATCACATCACTAGGTAATATTAATTTCCAATGTTAATCTTTTCTTAATCATTTTCCACACATGGAAATTAAGTTTATTTATATATTTTACCTTTTCAGCAGTGATAATGTGATGTATAAGCTTTGAAATTATTATGAAACATCACATATTTTTTGGATGTTCACAAATGGTATAACTTTATAATGGTAACAGTATCGATTGTTAATGCGGTATTCCATGAAATCTCTTTGTCTGGCAACACTTTTTTTCGAAAATTGAAAGAATCCTTGTCATTAATTGGAAAAAAATGATGACCTTTCAAATAATTCCGCTTTATACTTTGTTTAGAAATTGAAATGCACGCACAAAATATACGTAAAGGAGAATAAAATGATAAACAATCGGAGTGCAAAGATACATCATCGGGGGTGGGATCACGGAATAACATTTAGACAAACTAATATAACAAAATATCATGACCGTCTAGTTCTGTGTATCTGACGGTAACTGATTAGATGATATGGTAGTTGTTATTAGCTTTAGTTATTTTAGCTCGACTTGAGCTTAGATACATCATAAAAAGGAAAAAAAATATTTATGTTTCCACCGTTTCTAGTTATAAGTTGTTCACAATCCTAACCATTTTAAGAAGGGAAAATATCTCTCTCTAATTTTTTCTGTAATTAGTATTTGATTTATCAGAAGTAACGACTATTTTTTTTAGAAATGGAAAATTATAAGAAACGAATCCTGTAGATGTATAATCATATAATGAGTTGTGTACAAGTCTTAGAACCAGTCTGTGATTAACATTTATACATCTTCTTTGCAATTACTAATATCTTATACTCATTTCGGATAGTATGTGTGACAACTATAGACTGATTCGATATTCATCATCGCATTTCAAAACTTGATTTGATGTCCATTTTTTCAATGATAGTTAGGAAGTAATCAACTATACCTATTTGCGAACTATGAATTATTCAATTTAATTGGTACCTAACTAATCTAATCTGATCACTCTTATTTTAGTTCCTACTTCATTTAAGGTCTGATATCATATTATTATCTATTCATATTAGAATTGAATCTGGTAATACTAAAAATAAATAAACCACACAATATAAAACTCAATTTTGATTTTAAAATGAAAATACAAGGAAGAAGGAAGATTTATAAAGACGATAATCACTCATGTAGTATGTAGATTTTAGCTTATCTCAATAAAATTTAATAAGTACTCGGCTTGGCTCAAGCCAAAATTTAATAATAATTGCTACTTTATCACATTTAACTATTGTTGGATATTTAAATTGAACGATCAAGATGTTTTGTTAAATTATTTTGTCAAAATCACTGTCCCACGTTCCCGACCCATAATTGGGATTCTCAGATTATTTTCCGTAGAAGTTCCTCATAGCAAGCAGGAAATCTATACTGATTGATTTTTTTCAAAGTTAGGATTTCGTTGACTTATTCATCCTTAAAACATAAGGGAGGATTATTTAAAAATGTAAAAGGCTAGCTTTTTTGCCAATTGATGACTGAGATTCTTTCAATGTTAAAGAGAAATGTGTTGCACGACAGTCGACGTTGATACTGAAAAGGAGAGAGTACTAAGTACACCACCAATTTTTTTGTTAGGGAACCTGTATGGACAAACTAGTTACAATCAGTAAGTATAGACCAATATTAAAGATCATTGTACCTGATTTACAAGCAATGATGATCTAAAAAATAAATATCCAATAATCAACCTAGTATGTACCCAATCTATAAACAAACCGAATTCCAGCAAAAACAAGTCACGTAATCTATATTTCAAAATATGAATTCACAAGAACAAGTCTTGTGGGTTCTATACAGTTTGAGCTTAAAAACTGTCTAGGGTCTTTAACGTACTACTTGTGATATTTGTATTATAAATATAAACAATATAATGCGGAAAAGAAATAACATAAGACACCAAGAATTTTGTTAACTAGGAAAACTGCAATGTACAGAAAAAACCCGGGACCTAGTCCACTTTTGAACACCGTCTAGCATTAAGATGCCACAAACACTAGCCTACTATCATACTTCAGATTGGAATATAGATTAGAGAAAATCGACCCTCTGAGCAATTTATCTTCAGTCGTGCTCCTTATGTCTCTTCAATCTCGCAAAACCCCACGTACTTTATTCCCCTAGCTCACATCCTTTACATCCCTAGGAGTTCCTTCATCTTAAGTGAAGACTTTTATCTAATCTTCCTTTAACAGATAGCCTATTGAATTCCTTCAAAAAGGTATACAATCAAGGGAATACAAATATGTTTGCTTATGAGAGATCTTCAAGGTAAATAATATATCAAGTAAACCTCAACAATTAGGATACCTTACTCTCCTCAAAAGGTTATACATATGTCTAATCGATTTTACCTCACAAGATCAATCTAACAGATACGATACCTGCGGAATTATAAAGTATGAGATGAAGAGTACTTTGTAATTTCTGGCAATCTTATTCCCTGATTTATAATTCTTGAATGGTAGTATATCATAAGAGATAGATCTTTAGAATAGACAAGAATTACGATGACCAAGATAAGATTCATGATATCAAGAACTATCAGGTACAAGATAATATGACTGGGCTCAGGAATCCTTTAATGAAGACTTTAAAAGTTGTAACTTATTACAGTTTCACAAAGAAACCTAGGTATTTAGAGAACGACTCTAGACGCTAGGACACAAAGGTGCCAGGATTAATATTCTAGTTTGCAAAGAGTCTTCTATTTATAATGATGAAGAAGGCTATGTAGCTTACAATCAAAGCTAAGTTCGTTAATTGGTTTCCATGTTACGAATTACTTTGATACCAATAAAACTTAAGTTTTCAATATATATTCATAATCATGTGAAAGTTGCCTTGAATTGCAAAGAAGAATGTGAAACCGTATATTTGTCGAAATAAGCTTTATGTGCTAAGTACTTATCCCAAGAATAATGGTTAAGTTGCTCGCGAGCCATCAAGCATTTGTGGAGTTCAATAGCTCTCAAAAACTAAAACACTTTGTGAATAATTTGTCATCTCGGAGTTCAGGAACCTTTTGTATCCATAAGTTCGTGAGCTATTCAAATCAGTATGTCTACTCAAGATATAAAAAAATTCCAGGAACCTCTTAAAATCGGACAATTCGAGTACTGGACAAATCATTTCATGTACTTGATGATTCAAAAGTATCCATGTACATATAAAAATCAACCAGTTCGTGAATTGACCAAATCAACTCATGTACATGAATTAATAAGAGAATAATTCATCAATTCTTATTATTTATAAGTTCCAAGTTCAAGTACTGAGAAAATTAGTTTGTGAACATAAAAATTAACTTGATGTCACCTAAACTACTTAATACGCAATTACGATATGTCGAACAATAAATTATACTCAACCTATTATGCGATAAATTCTTTATTGCTTGAATTTATGATTCGAGTGTTATCAAGTACTAGCTTGGACTCAAGATATCTTATTTAAAATATTCATCATAAAGTAATATGACATTGTCTCGGTAGATAGAATGGTATATAATATGAGTAAATATGATAGTCAGTTTTGTAAGAGCAGGGCTCGGTTGAACCCACCAAGCGTTGGTATGTCAAGTTTGGTTGTCATATTTTAGTGAATAAAAACTCAATTAAAGAGTCGCTTGATTATATACTAGAGACAACTTCGTATAGGTTAGGCTAGAAAGATTAGGATTATGAGACATACAAGTATTACTAGAAGACTTGAAGAATGTGAAGAAGTAACAAGCTACATCGACGACATCATCCTTCCTTTTGAGGTTAGTAATATTGTGACTTGAACTGTTTTATTCCTAACGTATCTTTCAAGTTGTGCTATATTGAAAGCATAACTGCGAAGCTATGAATGATTATACTCTAGTAGACATAGTGTTAAGGAATTAGAATACGAAGTATAACGCTTATCTTTTGAACTTCTTATATAAGACATCGACATAATCGTATGAATGCTATTGTGATTATGTGTATGGGTATGGGTGAAGATTTCGTCCTAGGAAACAATGTTTACATTCGTTTAAAGGAAGTACATTCATGAACTTGTTTTATGAATCGAAAGGGAAATCGCTAGGCTTATTGGTATTGTTATTCATTGCATATCTTTGGATTACCAATATGTGTGAGTTAGTAGAACCGATCATAACTTGTTATGTATCTTGGTAAAACTAGTCACAATGCCTGACTTATGTATTGGTATGACTTTTATTAGTGCAACCGATCCTAAGTAATCACCTAAGATGGTATGATCGATATTTGTAATTGGTGTGACCGATCCTAGTAATTGGTGTGACCGATCACAAAAGAGTGTGTAATCAATCCTTGTAATTGGTGTAACCGGTCCTGGTAATTGGTGTAACCGATCTTGGTAAGTGGTGTGACCGATCACAAGTAATACCATGAGAATATGGTAACCGGTCCTGGTAATTGATGTAACCGATCCTATTAACTGATGTAACCGGTCCAAGTAACCATATTAAGGTAGAATTGATCGTTGTGTTTGGTAGAACCGTAAACCCATGATTAGTGTCAGTAACTCTTATCTTTTATTATTCAAAGATATTCTTTAATAACTCAAGGAGATCCCGGACCGAAATAAGTTGAGAATCTTTTAATTAAGGTTGTTAATTTTATATGCTTTTAATTACCAGCAATTAAAATGCATATCTATGGAAAATAAAAATTGGTAATGTGCATTTACTAATTGGAGATTTTCTAGTAGGATTTCGGTTAAATTTGGACAGAGCATTTCTAGGAATTATGAAAACCGATTTTGGAAATATTGTATATCTTAAGAATATTTCGGTTTTGGAAATTCCTTGGTGTCCAAACTTCCTTGATCTATAAATACCCAATTTTGTATTTCGAGCAAACTATCCTTAGAGCCAACAAAACTACCTTGTTGTGTTGTTACTGGTGGAGCCGTCTATTCGGAGAGGAAAGTACCTTAAGTAGGCGAAATCTCTTACGACCGCTCATTTAAAGACTTCTGTGGGATAAAAAATCTCTACGAGTACCGTTGGTGGGAAACTAGATAATTGAAGTATTATTAGTTTTCGATTTGATTTGATTGACTAACGGTTGTTGAACATTGATTGCACCTAGTCTATTTATTCTTGAGAATCTTCTCTTCTGATATAAGATTCACTCAAACTAGATCGAAGTGTCGATGAGATCTTTAGAACTGTTTGTAGATCTAATGACGTCTTATGATAATCCATTGTTAACCGACTCCGTTCTGTGCGTGATTGATCACAAGAGATTCAAGTTGTGGTGTGCAGGTGTTTATTGAAGATTTAAGAAGATTTGAAGAAAAAGAAGATTTTTTATTGGTTTCATAATCTTTGGTGTGCACAAAACTTGATCGGATGGGATCCAACTATAATCGGTTTATCCTTGATAGATTTGATTGATTAGTTGCGTAGATCGGCATCAGTATTTAGTATCTTGGTAGATCCTATTATTGATTGGAAAATATAAACTCTGCTACTTTGGTAGTTTTTGGATATATAGATCTAAACCCGACAAAGGAGTTTATTTGATTAAACAGAAGAGCCTTTTTCTAACTCATATCACTGAGATCGAATAGAGTTGTTACCGAACAGATTTGTTGTTCCTTTACTGTTTGGAATACGAACCAAAGGAATTGTTCCAGTGCGTGCACTTATTGAATGTCGGAAGCACAGGGATACTGAAGAAACTAGGTGAACTATAGGTTTAGTTGCTTGGTCTCAACTATACGAAGTTGGTTTGATTTTGTATAACGGCTTAATTCTGAGAGTATTCAATTCTGGACCAGGTCCCGGGGGTTTTCTGCATTTGCGGTTTCCTCGTTAACAAAATCTTGCTATGTCATTTACTTTTGTTTTACGCAATTATAATTGTTTTTATTATAATTTAAAGTAAATTACACAAACGTTAACTCCGTATTACTTGATAGTGATCCTATAGAGTTTGGTTAAGTACGAACCTATTATCAAGTAATCACACTTTGATTGTTGTATTGTCTCGATCTCGTATCCATAGACGATCACACAAAGTGTGAATACCGATTCGTTGTATTGTCTCGACTCAGTCCATAGACAATCACTTTCGGTAAGAGGACTTATAGGTGGAAAAGTTTAAGATTGTGGTATATTTTGGTACCCTCGTCTTTTCAATTAGTATCAGAGCAGGCAAACACGAAAAGATCTAACAATCTGTGTTTGGTGCGATCCAACCTATAAGAAATGAACTCGAGTTCACATGAATCGATTTCAGTTAACGTAATGTCAATATTAGATGACTCGAAATTGATTGAAGAAATTTCAAATAATGATATTGTCGAATCGCTACGTTCCAAAGAAGTTTGGTCTGTAGAAGAATGCCAATTGTATCTCAGACTCACTGAAGATCCAAAAGACAAAATGAGCCGAAAACTCATTGAGTTCGCTGAAATTGAAAAACAAATCAGTGATCTGTCTGTAGAACTCGAACTCTACGAGTTAAAGGAAGACGAGTCTTTCAGAAAAATATGTAAAATTCTCAGTGATAGTCAGCAATTACAAGATGAAGTAGATACTTTTCTTTTGGAACTGGAGTCTATAAAACAAGCCTCTAAAGAACCAATGTCTGAAAGAAGTCAATATCTACATGACTACTGCATAAATTTTTCTCTTGATAATATGAACATGGATTTATGTCCAAGCTCTATTAAAATCAAGTTAAATATCTGTATCAATACATCATATACATATATTGCTTCTAAAGAGAAACAAATGGCTAACAATGACGAATTACAAAGAATTCTCTTTGGAAATTCAATACTTTCCAAGCCCATAAGACCTTTCGGACTTAAACGGGTTAGCCCACTTGAGAAAAGGTTTTTGGATCCATGGTCAAACTCTAGAACCGATCCATATAAAACCGAATATAAACTGACACATAGTTCGGTGATATCAACGAGGAAAGAAAACTTTCTTTTCATTATCTCTTCTCCGTACAAATCGAATGAGAGAGAGCAGTTTGATTCAAAATCAAAAATCAAATTTTTTGATTCTCACCTGAATTCGAAACAAGATTCTTGTATCTCATCTTTCAACTCTCAAAGGGTACTTGCGATCTTTTTCAACTGCACTTCAGAAAGGAAAGTTCGAACATCAACAGGGAATTTCGATTGTAAGTTTCTTCTTCTTCTGTTCGAATTTACAAATTCCTATAACAAACCTAGCAACATGCATAATAGGAATTTTGCTAGAGGAGAAGGTTCGAATGAAAACTATAGAAGGGATACTCCGAATTCAACTTTCTCTGACGAAACCGTTGATACTCTCTCAACAATGATTTTCGATGTTAACTCAGAACTTTACTCTGTTAATCAAGAATGTTTAAACAAGTATGTTTCAATGCATGATAAAAGGATTATTGTTGAGAAGAAGTTTGTGCATGTTGATCTTACGGGATATGTGAGTCTGTATCACAGCAGAAATAACTGGGGTGATATTCACACTGGAAACTATACTGGGTCACCCAGTCTCGTTGCATAATTTTATGGCAACATGTATGCTATGGATGCTAAGAGATGTAAATTCTTCACCATGATTCGGAGACGATGCTTTGAGGTGAATAGAAGTGTTATTGGCTACTTTCTGGGTTGCAGTCCTGGAAATACATTTCTACCTCAGAGTTGTGACTTCAACAAAGAAAAAATTGCAGAAGTTCTTGGTGGAAATACCTAGAGTGGAAACAGTCTATGTATCAATAATATTCCAAAGCATCTCAAGTTCTTTGGAAAACTTGTTGTTCCCAACCTGGCACCTAGCAATATGCACAAGGTAATGTGGAGTCGAGATGTGACTGAACTAATTTATCATATTGTAATCTGTACTCCTAACTTTGATTTTTATGGTTTTATTATCAAGCAAATGATAAGAATCTGGAGTAGTGGCAAAAGCATGGGGTTTCCATGTCTCATCACAAGAATTTGCAGTGTTTTTGAAATTGGTGCCAATGATTCTCGAGAACTTGTACCAAAGCCTCATAATCATTCTATTATCAATAGAATGAGAGGACAAAGTCATGCTAGAACAACCACAAGTGTTGCTCCTAGTACTCCTATGCAAGACTCTAATCTTGAAACCTTCTATCGAAGGCTATGTAGGAGGAATGATTGTCTGGAGCGCCAAGTTAGTCATGCATCTCTCAAGTATCCAGAACTTGCTGCAGAACTCACCTTGATTGCTCAAGATTACAAGGACACAGAATCTGAAGATGATTTTTGTTTAAGTGACTCTAGTTCAAGCTCCTAGACTATCTTGTCTTAAAAAACTATTTATGTTATCCTTGAACTTTGTTAGCTGTTGAACCTTTTATTTTAAGTATTGTAAAACTTTAATATAGTGTTCTGAACCTTTGTGTAATAGTATGATGTTTTCAGTATTTCAATGCTATTTATGTCTTAGTGCCATCAAAAATCCCTTTGTGTGTGTATGGGATGTTTGATTTCGGTTTTCTTAACCTTAATATTCGATCTCATATGATGTGTGAACCCTTATGGTTTGTGTGGCTTTTTGATTTAGCGGGATTAAGTTCTAGCCCATGTTGGTAGGATTTATCAAAGGATCATAAGGTGTTCCGATTGAAACTCATATGTGAAAAAGTCACAATATGTTGAATCGATTTTTGTTTAACATAAAAGCATATGTGTTTCGGGTTTTCAACTTTTGCTATTGGCATGCATTGGTTAAAACCTATTCAACCTTTCTCTAGTAAAGGTTGCTTTTGTTGTTGTTCTTTTGTTCTTGCGAGAGGATGACAACACAATGGGGGAGAGTTCTAACTTGAACTTGCGCTTAATGATATATCTTTCTGGGGAGAATATGATGCGGAATTTAAGGTAACGAATTTGTTAGTTAATCGTTTTCCTGTTTAAGAAAAACTTGAGTTTATTGCATATATTTTGCTTTTGCTTAAAAAAATTCGGTACAATTGATGTTTATTCCATAATGTGTGTATGGATGTATGTGTGTGTATGATTCAATTTTTTACGGTTAAGAAAAACTGGTTTGATATCTTTCTTTATTGTTTGGTATCGATTGTTTTAGACTTAACGAAATTTCGGTGCAATTGCGGTGCTTTAATGTCTATGTTTATTTCAATTGCTTCCAGTTAAGAGAAATAATTGTGCAAGTCAATTTATTTGGTTTGTATGTATTATTTATGGCTTAACAAAATATGGGGTCATTTGTTTAGTCCAATTCGATTCCGGATAAGAGAAACTAAGTTAATTCTGATCTTAGTTAGACTTATCAAAAATAAAGGATTCGGTTATTCAAGTCTAATCGAATGCCTTGACAAGAAATATTAGTTAACTAACCTAGTATTTATCTTGTCTAAAGTGTAAGGTCTAAGTTATTATCTGAATAATTAGAGCCTGATGAGAAAAATGAAGTTAATTCTGATCTTTATTTTGGTCTTATCGAAATAAGCGATTGTATTTGTGTAATCGGTTTAGCAAGGGAACTAAGTTGCTTAGTAAATTTGTTAAACTATTAGGGAAAATGGCTTCGGGCAATTGTTTCCTTGATAACATATTAAAACCAAATTACTTGTAGTTTCGGTTTTTATATTGGTTATCTAAAATGGTATGTGAAACCTTCGTGCTTAACTCTTATAGGTTGTACAATTCTTTTAGATTTGTAAGATACTTTCGGTTTTGGTATTTGCTCGGACCTTTGTTATTTTGTGACAAAAAGGGGGAGAAATATATGGAGTAAACAAGTGATTTGTAATCACTAAGGAAAGGACAATTGTGCTTAAACGTTATATCTAACGAAAGAGTAAAGCATTGACTAAGGGGGAGAAACATATCATATGTTGATTGTAGTTATTTGGACTACAAATGGGAAATAAAAAAGATGTGCGGATTGAAAATATACATATCTTTCCTTTAAGGGGAGTATTAGCTTTGTTATTTAAATGTCAACAACGGCATTTATGGATTGAATATATGCAAGTTATTGTGCTGTTGAAACTTGGAATCAAGCGTATGTATAATGAATTTTTGTAATTTGTTTATCCATATGATTGTAAGAGTTTTGTCACTAAAATTGAAAAAGGGGGAGATTGTTAGAGCATACTTCGGTTGAACCCACCAAGCATTGGTATGTCAAGTTTGGTTATCATATTTTAGTGAATCAAAACTCAATTAAAGAGTCGCTTGATTATGTACTAGAGACAACTTCGCATAAGTTAGGCTAGAAAGATTTGGATTATGAGACATACAAGTATTACTCGAAGACTTGAAAAATGTGAAGAAGTAACAAACTACATCGACGACATCATCCTTCCTCTTGAGGTTAGTAATATTGTGACTTGAACTGTTTCATTCCTAACGTATCTTTCAAGTCGTGCTATATTGAAAACATAACTGCGAAGCTGTGAATGATTATACTCTAGTAGACATAGTGTTAAGGAATTAGAATACGAAGTATAACGCTTATCTTTTGAACTTCGTATATAAGACATCGATATAATCGTATGAATGCTATTGTGATTATGTGTATGAGTATGGGTGAAGATTTCTTCCTAGGAAACAATGTTTACATTCGTTTAAAGGAAGTACATTCATGAACTTGTTTTATGAATCAAAAGGGAAATCACTAGGCTTATTGGTATTGTTATTCATTGCATATCTTTGGATTACCAATATGTGTGAGTTAGTAGAACCGATTATAGCTTGTTATGTTTCTTGGTAAAACTAGTCACAATGCCTGACTTACGTATTGGTATGACTTTTATTAGTGCAACCGATCCTAAGTAATCACCTAAGATGGTATGATCGATATTTTTAATTGGTGTGACCGATCCTAGTAATTGGTGTAACCGATCCTAGTAGTTGGTGTGATCGATCACAAAAGAGTGTGTAATCAATCTTTGTAATTGGTGTAACCGGTCCTTGTAATTGGTGTAACCGATCCTGGTAACTGGTGTGACCGATCACAAGTAATACCATGAGAATATGGTAACCGGTCCTGGTAATTGATGTAACCGATCCTGGTAACTGATGTAACCGGTCTAAGTAACCATATTAAGGTAGAACCGATCCTTGTGTTTGGTAGAACCGTAAACCCATGATTAGTGTTTGATATTTGATCAATCACATAGTTCTTGGAAATTAGATGAACCAGTTCTAAACTTGTTTGGAAGTGTGGTATAATCGGTTCCAAGATTGTAAATATGAAAAAGGATTCACAAAGAAATAAGATGTCGACATACTTTGAACATGTTCAGTAACTCTTATCTTTTATTGTTCAAAGATATTCCTTAATAACTCAAGGAGATCCCGGACCGAAATAAGTCGAGAATCTTTTAATTAAGGTTGTTAATTTTATATGCTTTTAATTACTAGCAATTAATATGCATATCTCTTGAAAATAAAAATTGGTAATGTGCATTTACTAATTGGAGATTTTCTAGTAGGATTTCGATTAAATTTGGACAGAGCATTTCTAGGAATTATTAAAACCGATTTTGGAAATATTGCATATCTTAAGAATATTTCGGTTTTGGAATTTCCTTGGTGTCCAAACTTCCTTAGTCTATACATACCCAAGTTTGCATTTCGAGCAAACTATCCTAAGAGCCAGCAAAACTACCTTGTTGTGTTGTTACTGGTGGAGCCGTCTATTCGGAGAGGAAAGTACCCTAAGTAGGCGAAATCTCTTACGACCGCTCTTTTAAAGACTTCTGTGGGATCAAGAAGCTCTACGAGTACCGTTGGTGGGAAACTAGATAATTGCAGTATTATTAGTTTTCGATTTGATTTGATTGACTAACGGTTGTTGAACTTTGATTGCACCTAGTTTGTTTATTCTTGAGAATCTTCTCTTCTGATATAAGATTCACTCAAACTAGATCGAAGTATCGACGGGATCTTTAGAACTGTTTGTAGATCTAAAGATGTCTTATGATAATCCATTGTCAACAGACTCCGTTCTATGCATGATTGATCACAAGAGATTCAAGTTGTAGTGTGCAGGTGTTTATTGAAGATTTAAGAAGATTTGAAGACAAAGAAGATTTCTTATTGGTTTCATAATATTTGGTGTGCACAAAACTTGACCGGCTGGGATCCAACTATAATCGGTTTATCCTTAATAGATTTGATTGATTAGTTGCGTAGATTGGCATCAGTATTTAGTATCTTGGTAGATATTATTATTGATTGCAAAATATAAACTCTGCTACTTTGGTAGTTGTTGGATAGATAGATCTAAACCCGACAAAGGAGTTTATTGGATTAAACAGAAGAGCCTTTGTATAACTCATATCACTGAGATTGAATAGAGTTGTTACCGAGCAGATTTGTTGTTCCTTTACTGTTTGGAATACGAACCAAAGGAATTGTTCCAGTGCGTGCACTTATTGAATGTCGGAAGCGCAGGGATACTGAAGAAACTAGGTGAACTGTAGGTTTAGTTGCTTGGTCTCAACTATACGAAGTTCGTTTGATTTTGTATAGCGGCTTAATTATGAGAGTATTCAATTTTGGACTAGGTCCCGGGGTTTTTCTGCATTTGCGGTTTCCTCGTTAACAAAATCTTGCTGTGTCATTTACTTTTGTTTTCCGCAATTATAATTGTTGTTATTATAATTTAAAGCAAATTACACAAACGTTAACTCCGTATTACTTGATAGTGATCCTATAGAGTTTGGTTAAGTCCGAACCTATTATCAAGTAATCACACTTTGATTGTTGTATTGTCTCGATCTCGTATCCATAGACGATCACACAAAGTGTGAATACCGATTCGTTGTATTGTCTCGACTCAGTCCATAGACAATCACTTTCGGTAAGAGGACTTATAGGTGAAAAAGTTTAAGATTGTGGTATATTTGGGTACCCTCGTCTTTTCAAGTTTTCACATACCTTTGTTGATGAAGTTCCTGTAGATGTCTCCATTGTTCTTCAATTTTCAATCTTCAAGGTTGATTGGTTAATTCTTATATTCAACTACCATGATCTATTCCTAGTTCGAGACTGACCGTAGTAGCTATAAATCAATATATAATTTTGATCAACTAAAATTGACAACAAGTTTGACATACAAAAGCCTGTGAGTTTTGAATATTTCTGATCACCTCGGATTTACTTATATTTGTACTAAATCAACAACTTCAGGAAAAATGACATATCTTCGTGAAGGTGGCAAACAGATTTCACAATGGACCCTAAATCCTTGAAATCTGGAACAAAAAAGAAAACAAAAAGGGTCACAGAGTAAATTAACGAACTTGATGTTAATAAAAAATGCTTAGAAGACTTATCCTTAATTTGTTTACATGCTAACCGAACAAAACAAAAAAAGAAAAAAAATACTAATTCTCTTTCTCTGATATACTTTTCCGCTTATGTTATTCTTTAACGTTATAGTAAAGAAGATTTACTCATTCAAGTCTATATGCCTCTTTGTTGTACAAAAATTATCGCTATCCATATTTCTTTGTATGAACACCAATGAGAAGAAATCAAAAACCAAAATATAAAGTTGATCGCATTATTTTTGTTCATGAATCATGATACTCTTATCATTTATCAGGTTTTGAATTTGATGGAATCATTTAGGCTTTATATGATGTTCAATTAATTTGGATATGTTTTATTTCTTCAATTTACAGGTGAAATGATTTATTCGGACATATTAGATTATTAGGCAACTCGATCAATTGCATACAACAATTTACTAGTACAAAAATAGTTTTTGCCCACGTTTCACAAAGTAGAGACCACCCAAATAAAATTTATAAGAAAAATGAAGTTACCTTTCTCGGTATCTTTAGGCCCTCTAAACCCAGTTGCTCCAATAAATAACTTATGTCATTGTTTTTTGGTCTTTAGGATTAAATATCAAACAAACGGTCTTTAATTCCAATTGTCCATAAGAGTATTCTCTATCATAGAGCCATTTCAAGGTATGTATTATGGGACCGTTTAACAAAGTAAAGTATATAAAATTCTTAATAGTTGACAATTATTTTTTAGATCCAGACTCTTTCATCGATAAAATATTCAATCGGCATTGAGGAGAACCAATTACCACTTGAATGGTGGTGATTTCCCGATAGTAATTGATCATAATATTTAGAAAATATGAAGGAAAAAATACCCGACTTATACCATTCTTTATAATTTTAAAGGTAATGGCTATCAACACGAGGTACTGCCTCATGTACAATAGTTTGTGTTAAAGGCCAAATAGATGATTTAAGTAATATGAATGCCTTAAATAGACTCAAGTAATAATATCCTTTCTAGGCCTCCATGACTTGAGATGAATGTTTGAATAATAGTTTTTTTTCTCTTCAAATCTAGCATATTGTAATGCAGATTCTTATAGTGTATGTGGAACAGCCCCAAACTAAAACATATGTTGCATACATGCATAGATAAAGGATAAACAACATTACAAACCATATTTAACCAAAAGAGTGATTAAGAATAATATAACAACAAAGGAATACAAACACGCTTCATTAAAATACTAAACAGTTTCGCATACATGAACAAGTCATACAAGAAATTAGCAAAACTAAACAATCAAGCTTAAATCACATACATGCACACAAGGATGTCAAAAACAAGCCAATACATAAATATCATCATTTAAAAAACTATATGAAAGTAAGACAGATCCTCAACAAAAAATACATTATAAGTAAAATAAAAAAAACAAAGAACATGCACATATAGTAGCAGAAAAAAGATCTCTAAACACAAACAACATCAAATCAATAAATAAAAAATCAAACAACAAAAATTGAAGTACAAATAAATAAAAAACTAAGAATAACACAAAAATAAATAATTTAAACAATATTTTAGTACGAATCAAAATAAAAAACCATTCGCGAAATCAGACTCGCATCCAAAAAATCATAATACAAATAAAAATCAATGAAAAATGCTTTGGAGCCGAGGACGACTCCAATTTAAGGTGGTGGTATTGTAACACCCAAGTCGGCAATTAGGGTTTGTCGATTGGATTATTGGTAATGGTTTGTAATTTCCTAACACCGAGGTCTTTTCAGCACAATTGTCTCCAGAGGTTGCAGAAAGATCTACAGTTATGCATGCCCCGGCAGGGTGGTTCAAGGATGGCTGACCTCCGAGAAACTGTTGCTGGATGACCGCAACAGTGCTCATTGAAAATCCATATTGCTGGATAACCGCAGTAACTAAGTGGGGAAAGTTTCGGTGGAGGGTCAGGTCATTACAAATGATATCAGATCCGACGAATGGTCACCTATCGAGCATGAGAGTGTACGCTAGACAGGTTGGCTCAGGTACTGGTCTTATGAGTGGCAAAAAATGCTGGAGATCTAAGCTTGAATACATTCCGGAGCCGAGACAGATCTATTTTAAGGTGGTGGTATTATAATACCCCAATTCGGCAGGTACGGTTTGTCGAATAGAATTTAGGTAATGGTTTGTCCTTTACTAACATCGAGACCTTTTTACCACAATAATGCTTGGAACAGAATAATCGTGGGGTAGGTGACCTTCTGGGAAACTATTGTTGGATGACTGTAGACACCCCTTGAAAACCCAAACTACAACGGTATCCACTGCCCAATAACCACAATTACTAAGTGGAGACAGTATCGGTGGAGGATCGGGTCATTATAAGAAACCTATCTATCCACTAATGTTTATTACAAGATACCTATGTAGATACTAATGCTAAAAACTACTAAAAACAACAAATATCTGAACCCACCTATTATTTATTTTTAAAGGGCAAATTTTATAAAAGAAAAATCTTTGTGTGACTAAAATAATGACACAAAGGAAACAAAGTTACATGGATGCATTCATCACTGCATTCCAATTACATAACAGAGTAGACAAAGATAAACCTAAGAACATATCAGATTTCAAAACATTTGACATCCACTATTAGCTTATTCAAATCCTTGCTTACATTGTTATGGATATTCGCATTTCTTTCTCTCCAAACACATCATCAAATGGCAAAAGGCATAATACTTCAAATTTTTTCCTTTTTGTTTTTAGAATTTTTCTTGCTCTTATCATCCCACTCCCATAAATTGGTTCTAACATTAGTGGGTGATAAGAATAGGAAAAAATCTAAAAATAGGAAGAACAAAATTTAGTTAATGAATTTTGAAATGCAAGTCAGGGTATTGTTCCAACATTTATTTCCTCTTACTAATACCGCCGTATACGTCTTCAACTCATCTCTTTGACACTGACTGCTACATGATTTTGTTACACTAACTCTGGCAGCTTCCAGTCTACATCAACCATAACAATGTTCTACTTATTTTAAAATATTGACAGCTCCAATAATTCCTACTTGCACTTTGTTCAACCCCCGGTACCACAAGTCACCTCAAGATTCCTTCATTTATAGAAGCATAAAGAGAATGATTTAGCATCTACACTTCCAGAAGACCATCTTATACCAAGGACAAGAGAAATGAACTACTTGGCATGGAATTTTCAGGGAGCCAATCAAGCCACTACAATTCAGCACTTAAGTGGTTTGACTAAAACCCGTAAACCTTCACTATTTTCTTTCTCAAACACCAGCCAACCCGGCCTCTCTACAACAACTGTTCATATGTTTCCCCACGCCAACCTTACGAGAAATGCTATTAGACGTTCTATCATCGTCCTCTTCATATCTTTGTAATCTTCGAAAGCCCACGTCCATTCAGAGTGTTGCCTCTTGATTTTGTCCAATATAAACTAACAGCTTCGTCATTAAGCTTCCCACTTTTTTTTTTTCTGACATAAAAGGTTGATGGTATTAAAAAAAAAATGCAACAAGGCTTGAAATCCCCATTTTAAGTCACAGAGTCAGAATCATCTGCTATCGATGATTACCTTCCAATGTGTTACCAGCTCTTGGAAAAAAATAAATTTGCACATGCTATCATCCCCCCACCCCACCACCACCACCACCACACACAAACACCACTTATGCGCCATTTATGAGCCATAACTCTTTTATTCCCCTCGTTCCAGAGGGCCCAACATACTGCAAAAATGACCAAGGGCCATATTTTACGACCTTTGTTTCTACCTTTCCTATTCTTCCATGTTTGCAACTGCATTATCAGAGATCTAGAATGTGTCCATCTTACATTACATCCTCCAATGAAATAATTCCAAATATTATGTGCATACCTACACTGCAACAATAAATGATCAACTGTTTCAGGTTGAAGATTGTAAAGAGAGCAATTGAGATTTTGTATCTGACATCCTCTTCTATGTAGGTTATCAGTTGTAGGGATTAAATTTTGTGCTGCTTGCCATATGAAGAACTGAACTTTAGGTGGAACTGCCTGAATCCATATGCAAGAGTAAGGTATCACAACAGAAGTCGCAGGAAGTTGTTCCACCAGCCATTTATAACACACTTTTGAGCTAAATCCACCTGGAGTTGTGCATATAATATTATCCTCTGTCTCATCATCTAAATTTGGTGGGGAGCCCAAATCTGCAATCAATGCAAGCATTTCAGGGACAGCCTGCTGAGTTAAGTTCCTTCTTAATTTTATTTTTCCAAGCATTATTAGAAATCATCTCTTCTATAGTTCCTTCTTTCAAAGTTGCAATCTTGAAAATATTTGGAAACTTGTGCTGTAAAGCTTAATTTCCTTCCCATTTATCCCTCCGGAAACTGAGTCCATCTTCTCTGTTGAGTTGAAATTTGTTCAACAATCTCATTTTACTTTTGAATGTTATTCCACATACCTCTTCTTGAGCTTTATTTGAATCTTTGACCCATAATGCTTCTGGCTTTAATTTCATCTTTTCCAGAATAACTCTTCTCCATAATTGTTTTTTCTCTTATGCAAACCTCCAAGTCCATTTGGCTAATAATGCTTTGTTGGTTAGTTTTAGGTTTCTTATACCTAAACCTCCGAGCTTCTTTGGTTTAACTGATTTTTTTTTGTTTTTCAGCTGTTGAGGCTCACAAAAAATTCCTTATAATTTGATTGAGTTTTTTTTCTACCAATGCTAGCATCTGGGACATTAACATGTAGTAAATTGGTAGACTTGAGAAATGAGCTTCCCACTTCAAGTACAACATGAGACAATTTAGTCTAAAGCAACCCAGTAGTTTATATACTTTGAATGCATAGACTACATCAAAATCACATGTTTATCTAAGGCATAGAGGTTAGCGTCATCTTAGGAGTGCAACATGTGAGCCTGAAACAACAAACTTATTAGAAAAGTTCCTCGAGTAATTTTTACTTTTCACCAATGTTAAAGATGTCGGCTAGGTGGCGATTTCGGAAGGTCCAATATGTAGCAAGTATGTGGTGTACATGGAAAATCTAAACATGAGTATCAAATGATATAAAATCAACTATTAATGAGAGAAAATCTAAAAACAAATATGTCAACTAATAGTGGGACGGAGGGAGTATTTTTTATGCTCTCGGATTTGCAGAAACCCTTGAACTGAAGTCATCACTTCTAAGGCGCAGAGATATTTCCCCACCTTGATTCTGTGACACCAGTAGCAGCCAAGTTAGTTTCCAGCATAAGAGCAATGGCGCAATGCTATTTGGTCCCAACACCAACTTAACTAGATTGGTACCTAGTTAAAACCAAGGAGGCACTTCGGACTGATGCCAACATATCCAACAGGTTCCAATTCTTCCACGGCAGACATGTTACAGCAAACGTACTCAACGAACTTAAAATGGGCCGTGATGTAAGCGAGTCAATATATAACTGCCAATTCGTAGTTATAGTTAGAGATTTTGACACTGTAGGTTAAATTTGGAGTGCCTACACACACGGTAATCATAGACATGCCAGGTTAAATTTGGGGTGCCTACACACGGTAATCGCAGATCTTTTCAAATAGGATCGTACACATTAAAATGAAGAATAACTTCACAGCTTTATTGCACAATGCAGCCTAATGCGGTTTCTGGAATCACAAACAGATGACCAGCTATACGTTTGCTTACACTAAAAACATTGGATGAGGTCCAGAGATGCCTTCACTGTCATCTCAATGTTTCAAAGGACTAACCAACCCAAGAGACATTATATGACACAAGATTCAAAGCTGCATTTTCTCAGACAATATGAAAGACGATAACATAGGATCAACTGCAGACAATCTGCAGTCGCAAATCTAATTACAGAATTTGATTGCAAAGAAGCAGAATACAGACAGATTTATACCCCAAGATCTAATACAGATTGGGTTGAAAAAATAAAAGACAACAGATTGAGAGGACTAATAGCCATTATTCTTTGGCAACATCAGTCTCTGCGGTCTCAGAGAAGTAATCGTGCCTGAAAGAGCAGGAAAAGAAATCCGTCAACGGTAAAACAAGATGAAAGACAGCAATATAAAGCCTCAATTTTGTTTTATCTTTTTCTCTCTCATTTTGCTGGATATAATAAGACTAGTTGCTGATTATTAGACCAATCACACCCCTCCAATTTCATTATTCTTTCTTACTATCTTACTTTCCTTGACAAATCATATAACAGGTGTTGATTCACACTATATCAGTACATATTAAAGAAATGTAGCATGCACATGCTGTGATGATGTCATACCGGATCTTGCGAGAAAGCTGATACAGGCCTGTCCCAGCCATTGCAACGTTTACACTGAAAAGATTCCAGTTTTTCTGAAATACAAGTTTGAAAAAACTGAAAATTAGAATCAATTGATTGCAGATGCAGACAACAAAAGCATGAGGTGCTAAAGAAGATAACAACATTTACAGTCTATAAACTAAAAGCATATCTCATTGACATTGATTCTCGATCAGGATTCAGGCACCATGTTGAAATTGTTGAAGAGTAGATAAGTATTCTTGATAACTGTAATGTCTTTACTGATGTTTCTCTTCTAAACTCTTCAAAAGCAACAGTTAACATAAACAACAACTAGTCTCAAAGTATAACTACCACTCTAACAATAAATAGTTAAAAATTAAAAGGTAGACATGGGAGAATGCCATCTTGATACTAGTGAGAAACTTCCAAATGTAATTAAGGCATATCTATATCTATCTCATAGATAAACCTTTTGATGGATGTCATGGTTCACTATACCCTGAATCTTGATGCTCATGTTAATATCTCAAGAAAAGAGTGTTGTTGCCAAGATTCTAGAGTTTGCAATTCATTGTGGTATTTTTGCATTTTCTTCCTCAACAATGAAATCTTTGAGGCAGTTCAGCAATTCTTTTGAAGAAAGTTTGGCATGGTCTCTAATGACTTAAAATTTCAACTCCTACAATATGGCACAGTGTACATATAATCGACATCCTTCTTACCGGCGTAATTACAGTGCTGTAACGTGACCAGATAACCCCAGTGCATGCAACAGCTACAAACCAAAAGACGGCAAAGAAGGATACATCAGAATCAGTAATTTGAATTTTTGTAAAGGACATTAAAAATTGAAACAAAGCTTTGGCATGAAATGAATGAAGAGATTTGAAAGAAGGCGGAGTTTGAATGATTAAGTTACCTAATTGCTGAGGATATGAGATCTTTTCTGGTGGTTTAGCGAAATCAGCAATGTTTGCAATGCTAATACCCCATTTAAAAGTTGGAGCCCAAAAGTGAACTGCAGTAACAAATAGTTAATCTGTAAATGAGAATTGCTTCACATTTTTCAACAATAAGAAAATTTCAACTGACACCAATAAAATATCATACATAAAGTACAGATAACTCAAATTTCAGTAGCTTATAATATGAAAAAAATTGTTTTCGCATATAAAATTAGGATCTTAGTTCTTTCATAAATTTGTTTTTTTATGAAAGTTTCTCCTGAACAATAATGATACAAGTCATCTGCTGGTGCGGACAATGATTTTGATTATCCTTCAAGCTCAAAACCCCAAACAAATGATAATTCATCTTGAATAACCTAATAAACACTAATCAGTAAATTAAAAGACCCAATAATCGATCAAAAACAAAAAGACCCACTAAGAAATGATAACTTAAATGCATAGTATACAGATAAATTTCAAGACCTGGGCTTAAATCACCTCACATTAATGACATAAGAAATGAAATATTTGTTTAAAAATCAAAATTTCGCCCTAAATTTCGACAACCAGTCTCATAAATTTCAACAATAGTTGATTTGCCTAGAATATTAGTTTCACCCTTTTCCCCAATTCCATGAATTCGCTAGAAACTTTTACAATTTAATGGGAGAAACAAACAAATAGTACTCTTAATTAGGTCTAGACAAGGATCAATCCAAACCATCAAATAATAAATCAAAACTTCAAATACCTAAAACCTGAAGATCTAATGGTCAAATAGATTATCAAAGAAAAAAATTGAATACTAAAATGGAGTTGGAAATACAAAGTGAAAAAGAACAAACTGGTTTTAGGTCCAGCTGGGTGATTCCATAGCGCTTGAAGCTTGGAAGTTGCCATTGAAAATTTCTCTCTTAACTTTTCTTGAACAACTCTTGAAGAGAATCTTTCTTTCCCCCGACAAACTAGCCACTCGGAAGTTTATACTTATCAAATGGGGATCAATTATAGTACACTCTCGCTTTTCGATGGCACTGCCACGCCTTCACAGTTGCTAGTCAAAATTTTATTCAACATTTTACCTTATTCTTCTTGTATATCCGTATAAGAGCAACCACTACCGGCTCTTTCTTGGCTAGAATATGGAGTCGAGCCAAAAGTCTTTGACTGGTGGTTACTAGATGTGCAACACCCACTAGCCAAGAAATGGTTGAAATTCGGTAATGCGTGGAAACTCAGATTCCGTAAAGTAGACGTGGTATTTACAAAATAATTTATGGAAGCCTAGCTTCTGTCTCACATTTATTAGCTGTTTTCCTTTTTTTTTTTTTTTTTTTTTTTTTTTTTTTTTTTTTTTTTTTTTTTAATTTGCAAAATGCAATCCGAAAGAATACAAAAGTAAAAACTACCACCACACCCGTTTTTACAGGTTTTCTTAGTGTCAGAAAAATTCATTCGCGCACCCAAAATCGGCGATGAAATTTCGCCGACACCCAAAGTTTTTAAAATTCGTTTTTCGTTTATTTCCTAAACTAACCTTCCGTATATATTTGAGCTTCGTTTAGTTCAGCTTCAGAAATTCAATTTTTTTCCTTTCTCGTTCTGTTTTAGGAAAGACAGGGAGTGAATTCTGGAGCGAAGTAGCGGAGAAAAGAGAAATAGTGAACTCCGGAGCGAAGTAGCGGAGAGAGATTGAATTCCTGAATTTTAATTCTACAGGTTCGATTGTTTCATTTCAAAGATCTTTCAATTCTAGCTATTGTTTCTATAAGTTCAGGACCTTCGATTTTAGGTTTTTCGAAGCTTATTTTTTACAGATTTTGTTTTCGATGAATCTATTCATGTATGGATCTAAGCTTGTTCTTAGTTTTGATTTTAGATTTTTCTACTGATTTTGATTTTTTGTTTGATTTTTAGTTTTTGAATTTATTCCGATTAATGTAGATCTTTTGTATTAATTGTTTCGATTAATTTACATCAAAATGTTTCGATTTCATGTTCCGATGTTGATAGACCAATTTTCGTTTCTCTTCTAGTTTCGATTTGATTTTGCAGTCAATTTTTGAAGCTGTTTTTATTAGGTTAATGTAGATGTTTTTGATTAATTTAGATCTTTTAATGTTTCTATTGTCTAATTTCGATTGTTTTTGCAGGAAAATTAATGATATGATACGATCCCAATTGTTTTTGCAAGACACATATGTTTTTGATTTGATTTTCATGCGTGTGGATGTTTTTTATTTGATTTGATTTGTTATTCATTCTTTTCTTAGATGCATTATTTGTTATGCTTTCTGTTTTTAAGGTGCATATTTGTGTCACGCATTCTTGTTTTTGTGTTTTGCAGGTTAAATGCCTGTTGTTAGTGCACTAGCTGTAATTCATTACTTCAATGGCTTCTTAGCTCATCCCATTGATGTCAACACAACTCTGGAGTCTTTGAAGACAATCGTTTTCCAGAAGCGGACTCGTTTATTACCTCATCATGTCGGATTTTCCTTTACTGATGGAACCAAGTTTGTGCGGGTTGATTCTGATGTTCTGCTTCAGTAATTTGTATCTCGTTGCCACTGTAAAGGTCAGAAGAGCTTTGATTTACTTGTTGAAGTTGGGAGCAATTCTTACAGCAGTCGTAGTAGAGCTTCAAGTAGTCGTGTAATAGAACCTGAACCTGAAGAAGCTATGGTGAATTTCCTTGAAGATGGTTCTGTGCCTGTTAACAAGGTTCTTAGATCCGAGGGTTGGAATAAATTACTTGGTGAAGTTGGTAAAGTTTTTTTTAGGTGTAGCAAAAGTACGTATTGCAGTGAAGAAATACGAGCTAAATTCTGGGTATGTTCTTCTTTATACTAAGAATGAACCTAGCAGGTTCTATGCAAAGTGCCCAAAAAAATAATCCCTTGGGAGTTTAAGGTTTGTGTTGTTGATGTTGAAAACAGAACGTTCAAGTTTAAGAAATACGTTAGCAGTCATCACTGTGGTTTGGGATGTCAAAGGCTCTTCTACAAGCTCAGCAGTAAATTTGTTTCCAGTCTGATCAAGGATGAAATCAGAAGTGATCCGAGTTTCAAAGCTTCTGATTTGGAAAAAAATAATTAAATCTAGCTACGAGATCAATGTGAAATATTACCAAGCTTACAATGGAAGAGAAAAAGTGTACGGGGATATATTTGGTGATGATGTCATGTCGTATTCGCATATGGTATGGTATGTAGATGCCATTCGCACCATAAACCGGGGAGTTGGATTGATTTTCAAGTTGAAATGGATGACAATCAAGAAAACGAGGAGAGTTCAATTAATTTAGAAGTTGAAGCACCCTCAAATAAATTTGTGCGTCTTTTTGTTGCTTTCGAGGCATGTATCCATGGTTACCGTTACCTTCATCCCATGCCTCATGGCTGCAACTGGTATCAATGCCGAACAAGGTAAGTTTTATGATAGTAGTTTTCACTTTTCTGATTATGCATCCTTTTTATGTATGTGCATAATGTCTCATACATCTTTTTGTTTAGCTGCATAATGTCTTATGCATTATTGTTTTCACTTTTTAGATTATGCATCCTTTTTATGCACGCACATAATGTCTTATGCATCATTTTTTTAGATGCATAATGTCTTATGCATTTATTATTTTAGATTCATAATACTTCGTGTAATCTTTTTTATGTTTGCTTGATTTTATATTTTTTAAGTCCTGAAACATGTTTTCTTCTGTGAAGGGTTCTTTCCATTAGCCATGTCCCTAGTACCTGGTGAAGATAACGATAACTGGGAATGGTTCATGAGGAATTTGAGTAATGTTGTTGATCATGATCAAAGGCCAATCACATTTTTATCTGATCGTGCGGAAGGATTAAAGAGAGCGATTCCAATTATTTTTCATGGAGCCTTCTGCAGTTTCTGTTATTATCATCTTAAGCAAAACTTACCTATTAATGCTTCCAACGAAAGGTATGGTGCCGTTCTTGATGCATTTCAAGATGCTGCATATGCTCTTAGTCTCGAAGGTTTCCAAACTGTCATCGCTATGATTAGGGGTCTCGGTTGTGGTTGGGTTGCAGACTATATTAAAGATATCCCTCCGGAGAGCTGTTCAAATGCCTTTTTTCAGGGTTGTAGGTATGGAAGGACATACTCGACTCTTGATGAATCCTTCAATAGTTTGATGAAGGTACACAAGAAGCTCACTGCAAATGCTCTTTTGGACCAGATAAGGAAGGATGTGATGAAGATGATGTCAGAGAGGAAAAATACTGGTTTAAGTTTCAAAACAATTCTCACACAAAAGAACGAAGCTAAGATGAAGGATGATGAGGGTTTAACCTGGCTGGTTATAAAGTCTGATGCTCATGTTTATAAAGTGGAGGGTGGGGAGAGTTCTCATAGTGTTGACCTTGAGGCAAAGACATGTACCTGTCAGAGGTGGCGCGTCTATTGGTTTCCATGTGTGCATGCTTTTGCTTCTATATTATTTTGTCGAACCATATGATTTTGTCGAACCTTATGTCACTACTTCATACTTCAATAATGCCTACAACCATGCGATTCATCCTATTCCGAACTACAACATGCCCGAAGTTTATGAAGGTAATGACATTATCGATGTACCTGATGTTAGGAGGCCGCCAGGGAGACCACCAACTAATAGATATTTGAGCAGTTGCGAGAAGCCGCCCAGGAGAGCTATGCACTGTGGTAATTGTTATGAGATTGGTCATCACAACAAGCAATCTTTTACAAAGCCTACCTATTATAAGAAGCCGCCGAAGCGGCCTAAGGGAAGTTAAGGGAGAGCAATTAGCTTGTTGGTTTCTTTAGACTATTACTTTTACGTTTGAACCTAATTCATTTTTCATTCGCAGTATTTTTAATTATAAGAATTTTTCTTTAATTAGTTTTTGTATTGGTTTTTATGAACAAGTACTTCTTTTTTTACTGTGTTTTTTTTTGCTTCTACAGATACTGTTATTCATTTTTATTTTTAAATGCATAATTTATTATGCATTCATTTTTGAATGTAACAACTCTTTCTTCCCACATAATCCCGGCCAATGATTATGTAGAAAGTATGTCATTTACTTTTTGAGTAACGTACACAACCGCAAGAAACTAAGGGATCAGATCCCCTTATACAGTTGTATGCAGAAGGGAAAAGTTTTATGATATAAGATATGAAAAAATTACAAATGGTTTTTAGGTTCAAAGGAAATATCATCACTTGCCAACAGTTAAAATCCCAACAATAAATTTATTAAAACAAATATCCCTACTGCCTTACAACTATAATTTCGGAAAAAAAAATAAAACTAAGAAGTGTAGGTATGCACACTCGGCTAGATATCTTCTAAATATCCACCAGATCAACTCCTTCACGATCTCTAGTTAAACCTGAAAAGAATCATCAACGGGAGTTAAACTCCAAGCAAGTTCACCTCGTCCCTCAATAATGGGAAAATATAAAGAATGAAATTCACATAACCAAATATAGTTTTCGGAAAAAAGAGAACGGGTCCAATAACGAAGTCTCAAAAAGTTTACTAGCTAAGTCATCTGCCTATGTTGCGTGATGATACCATTAAATCTTGGATATCAAAATATATACAACTGCCAACACGTACAATCCAATAAGAAGTGTCCAAACTTATCCCATCCAGATATGGTAATCTCAATGCCACTAAGGTCCATATTAGAAAGGTGACTATCACTAAGGTTCAGATTGGAAACGTAGCTAGCTATTAATAAACATATACATTTTGGTTTCAAATCGATAAGAAGTTGCACAAGATGCGTACACAACAAGGAGGCCAATGGACATACTTCTCTTCGACAAACGAAGGAGTAGGAAACGCATTGTATAAATTCCCCTATTCTGGGTACAAATCTTTTGTAAGGGATTGCATAAGTGGCGTACAAAACACTATAAGGCCAATGGACGGACCGAGAGGCCAATGGGCACACCTTCTCATCGACAAACAAACTAGCAAGACAGGCATTACGTAAATTATTCTTACATAATAAGCATAAGCCCAAATTAGTACGTGATTCACCTAAACTTTTGTAGTGCCATGTTGCAGTAAATGTACAATGGTATGTATGCTTCAAGTTACAGAATGGGTCAAAACTCACAAATGACAAAATATAATAACATTAGACCAAAAATGAAAAGAAACAAATGAAAAGGAACAAGTCCAACTCACTCACCGTCTTGTACTTTCATAACCTCATTCCATTGATTAGCTAAGTTTCTCATTGACTAGTATCTACACAATTGTGCGACTGACGAAACCAACAAACACTGATTAAATTAGATAGTTTTCCAATTGTCCAGTACTTCAATGACACTAATACTCACTGTTTTATTAGTTAGGTTTCCACTGGACCAATACTTCTCAACTATGCCACTAATGGCGACACCAAAGCACACAACTAAAATGAATTAGGTTTCGCATGTCCTTTCTCAATGGTCAGTAACCACTACGAGACACAACAACCTTTCCCATCACCAGATCATAATGAAGCTAAACAATTTTCACAAACTCCACAAGTAATATAACAATCACACCATAAAGAAATTCAAGATTTATAAACCGACAACGTAAGATATAATTAACAATGAGATCCAATCATATAGAGAAAATACTAGACTATTCCATAAGATCATACATGGATACTAAGACCTGTTCTAACTATCACCTACTAAGTGGATTATATTTGTGTCTTTTTAGATGTCTACCCAATTTATCCCATGTGTCTAAACCCTTTATATCTACCCTGGGGCGGAGCCAGAAATCCAACTAAGGGGTAGAAAAAAAATTCTAGGGGGTGCAACTACCGTAAAATGGTCTTGAAAACCTAATGTGTTAACATTTTTTGGCTTTGGAGCCAGTAGGGCAAGGTGTGCAACTGCACACCCTTGCTATACACTGGCTCCGCCCCTGTATCTACCCAGAACTAGAAGAACAGAGATAAACTTGCCTTGAATTCATTTGAGATGTCACAACAGCACATATCCAATTGGAAGTAGGAGTCCCGAATCCCTTCTTTAGCAGAAAATTTTCTCCCGTTAGCATACCTTCTCCCGCCGGCAATATCTCCTCTCACATCTTCCTGATAGTGAAGGGATAACATACCCTCACATCCTTCCTATTTTTCTTTCGCCAATTTACATAAAACCTAACGCAAAAATAGATGGAATAGTTCAAACTCTTGAGAACTTCACAAACCAGATCTGGGCACCCGTCCATATACGGATATCCAAAATTATTATGGATCGGATAAATAAGGTAGGGTATTACATTGAAGATGCATAATTTTTTATGCGTTCTTTTTGAAGATGCACAATCTGTTATGTGTTTATTCTTTTAAAGATGGCTGCAGATTGTGTCATGCAACCTGTTGTCCCTTCATTTGCATTGTAATATTTATGCCCCCTCGTTGTCATAGTACATTTAAATGCCAGTATTTCTAGTTTTTGTAAAATAAGATTGCAGCAAATAAAAGCACTGAAACATGCATTAATATATATAAACATCATAACATAACAAGATATAAGTTGTTCAGGCAAGGTTCATACCAACACATTACATATTTAACTATTGACTGAAGTTAAGCTTTACACCAACTACTTTCCAATTAGTTTTCACTTCCAAGTTAAACTGAACCTATCAACACATACCAATCAAGGCACATTATGCACAACATCTACTGCATCCCAGACGTCTTCATTGGCATCTATCTGCTAATTGTTAGAAAAATATGTCAGTATTTTCAATAACAAACTTACTCTCTTCTTGTTGACTTTGGATACTGCTGCTTCCTTTCCCAACTTCTCCCACTTCTGTTTGGCTTCAAGCTTCATACTCATCTTCATATAGTAGCAGACAAATATGAGGTAGTCGGGGTGAGGACCTCGTTCAGGAAGGTTTTTGGGGACAAGAATATCATTGTATACAAGTTTTTCCCTCTTTATATCCATGACATCTGGTGATAGGTTTAGTTTGTCATATCTTTTGATCAAATAAGGCATACAAGCATTTGCCGTTATAAGAGCTTGATTCTTGGATTTTAACTTTATAGTTCGAAAGACTATTACAGAAGTTCTACTCACCCTTCTGAGAAGTCACACTCTAACAATGTCCAATGTGTACCAACAAGGTTTTCCTTTGTCATATAGTTCATTGGAATGAACATTTTCTCAACTTTAATAGGGAGATTCAAGATGAATTGTTCAACAAATTTGGCAATCCCATATTTGTCCTTGGTTTTAACAAAAACTGCAAAAGAAATATTTTAATAAATAAATAAATTAGTGGATGCATTTGAAAGGGTGCACAACAAGTGTAGGAAACAATGCTGAATAACTTTGTTATGCAGTTTAAATTTAGGTGCATAACTTGTTATGCAGTTCAAAATTAGTTGCATAACATGTTATGCAGAAGAAATAATATGGGCATAACAGGTTATGCTTTAAACAGTGATGAATAACTTGTCATGCAGAAAACGTAATTGTGATGACTTGTTATGCAGCAGAAGTAACGGGTTTTTAACAAAAGCGAATTCATAGTAAAAGTTAAAGTATTGGGATATGATTTTATTTTATTTTAACTTACCCAAGCATCTGGCCTCATGAATGCCACCTCCTCATACCTCTGTTGATAACTCACATTATCCCCTTTATTTCTCTGCTTCCAGGTATTCATTGTTCATTAGCTGCCTTATTATATCTCTGTGAATCCAAATATCCCATATGTACGGGGCTTCATCTGATTCTCCGTCTCTGATACTCCAAGCCGTATTTCTGTAGAAGACATAATCAGTGAGATTTTTTTTTAAGTGACAAGCGGCATAACCATAAACTAGTAGGTAACACAACCATAAATAGTTTTTTTAAAGTTACAAGCAAATGTATTCACCAATAAGAAAATGTACCCACAAAATGTAATACAAAACAATAAGAGACGGCATAAGAGAATTGGTGTTCAAGCAAGCAGAACCTGTTATGCATCTATTTTTTAAGAAGCATAACTTGTTATGCATGGATTTTTTTTGAAGAATAATTTGTTATGCATTTATTTTTAAGAAGCATAATCTGTAATGCATTGATTTTTTTAACAAGCATAAAGGTAGTTTTTATGTACTTACAGGTTGTTGGCATTCTCAAAGTATCTCTGCAGTACTTCCATGAAGGCTAGTTCTATTGTATCTTTATAATCACTACACCAAATTTCAGGATTAGTAACAGAAATTCGTAACGCTTTATGAGCCGATACGAATTTTACGTTACAAAATATTTGTAACAAGCTAAAGCCGTTGCGATTGTTTTAATAATTCGTAACACGGGCCAGCCGTTACGAACTTTTTTTTAGGCGTGCCATTCACACGCTTGGTCACACGAGGATCGTAACACCTGCAGTTTCGCGTGTGCCATTCACATGCGTGCTATTATTTTTCCACCCAAGATGGGTAACACTAGAGGATATTTCCCCCAATACGTGTGCCATTCACATGCCTGCTATTGCTTTTCCTCAGTGAATCGATGAATCGATTTTTCATTTTCTTTCTCTCTGCTCCTGCCTCTCTTCTCTTCCTCTTTGCCGATGAATCGATGAAACCCTAGTGAAACCATTAGCGGAGAAACCATCACAGAAACCTCTCAATCATCGATCTGTGTAAGTGTTCGGCATCATAAGTTTTTTGATTTTTAGGGTTTCATTTGTTTTTCAATCATCTGTTTTTTAGGGTTTCATTGATCTGTTTTTTTTTTTCTAATACGATTTGTTAATCTAATACTATTAGTTTTGTCTTTGAATCGATTTTAGTCTTTCTTCTTCAGTTAAATCTAATATTATTTGTTGTTTCTGATTTCATTTTAGGGTTTGAAGTACTGAAGAACTTTGAAGAACTAGGGTCTTGGAAGGTCTGATGAAGCAAATATAAAACTAGGGTTTCGGTTTTTTATTTGAGGTATGACCTTGAATCGTAGTTAATTCAGATTTTCCTGCGAGAAGTTCATGATTTTTTTCCTTGATTGATTTTATTTCAACAAACTCTAACGTATTGGCAGACTGTTGACTTGTTTAGTTTGTTCAGTTTTCTGTTTTACCTTGGTTCTTAATGAGCTGACTTCTTTGAATTGTGGCAAAATCAACTTAGGGATAGCTGGGAAGATGGCAATCCTGGCTCATGGGGAACTAGCCCGAAATATATTCTCTCAGCCTGGAACTCCTCCTTCCACTTTACTATATTGGCAGAAGGGTTTTCGTTATTTTGAATCGTAGTTATTTGGTATTCGAGAAGTTCTTCTTCTTCGTTACTTGGAATTGCATGTAATGAGGTTCAATTGGGATTATTAAACTTCTACAATTGGGATGATTCTTTTGATATATATTTGTAAATCTTAAATTGTAGTTATAACTTAAGCATGATTCTTAAGTTATATGGTGGTGGATTGCTATGTAGCTAAAGCTGAAAAGAGGAAGACTATACTGCAATGAATCTCTATGGTACGGCGTAGCATCCATCGCATACTCTTGTTTTGATATTGTATGTAGTACATGTTATGTGTTAATCTAGGTCGTTTTTGCTTATCTGCTATCTCATGTTAATGTTTTTGCATAGATTCTAATGGTTAATTTAATGAAATCCTTTGTCTGACTTTGGTGAACAGTTGGGGAAGATACCTCAGTGGCAATAAACGCACCAACAAAGAGCAATATTTGATCAAAAGTTTGAGAAATATAATGAAGCACTGCGTATTAGTTGCCGAAAAGGATATTCAGTACGTGTTTTGAGGTCTGTTCTATTTTTTCTTACTTTTTCCATTCCTTTCCTGGCAATTGAATCCATTCAACGTTGATAGTGAAAAGCGATTCTTTTACCCATTTTTCTAATGTAGTGAACATCCATATTTTTATAATGCATGTCTTATTTGTGTATCATTGAAAGATCTCCTGCACTTGGGCTTACACGTTGGTTGATGATTAAGCTGTTGAATGTTTAAACTGGTAGACATTCCAACTTTGAGGTCTTTCAAGGAGAAGTGATCATCCTATACTCCAGAAACTGGGGCCGATATGATGGAGTTTATAGAATAGAAAAATGTTGGTGAAAAATTGGTATTCAGGTATGGTGGTTTCTTTTGTCTTCTAACTTTACACTCTGGGCACACGTCTTTACTCTCCTGCCAGTCTGGATTGATGGTGATCATTCTGTGCGGCATGTTATTCATAAGATTCATTTTAATGGCATCTGCTTGTAAGAGCTAAGGTTCCCTGCAAGCTTGTCGTGCCCTTGTGACTGCTCCAGAAATTTTTTGTATTGTTTTGTTTTCTTTTGCTTTGGTCTATAAACTAGTATATTACAGTACATTAGTATATAAATATCTTAAATTTGTTAAAAGTTTGTGTTTAAAAAGAATAATTATAACTGATCTTGCAGCCAACAATGCATGGCTAAGTTGATCCATCAGTTCTGGCGTCTCTGCCTCCCTCTCTTCAACTCGATCTTCTTGTTCAGGCAAGTGTTCTGATATCGGCGACCATGTTATTTCTTTTACTTTTTTCCTTAACCTGACATGTGCCGTCTTTCAATTGTATATTGAATAATGACAGTAGTGCTTGTTTACAGATGAGAGAGGGGTTGATGGCTGAAAATAGACAGAAATATCAGAAAGTAAATAAGGTAGAATTTCTGCTTCACCCATATTCATAAACTGAAAATCTTATATTGCTGGGTGTCTGCGATCCTCCTCAGAAATCTGTAATATGACCAAAGATAACATCAGTCAAATAATGTATATGATCATGCTGTGGTCGAATGTCGTATAGTATATTCATTCTCTGGTGTTCTGCTCTACTATTTGAGTTTATCTCATCAGGGTCAGAATCTAAACTCTTTCAAACTGTTTGACTGGTTGTTCTTTACATCTAGGCCCCTGCAAAGTTTTCTGAGCTGCAAATACAGTCATATCTTAAGACTGTTGCTTTTCGTCGAGAGATAGATGAGGTGCAGAAAGCTGCTGCTGGAAGAGGAGTTGGTGGGGTGCAGACTTCGCGGATCTAATGAGAAAGTGTTATTTACAGGGCAAGGTATCTCTTTGTTCGATGTGGAGCTGGTGCAGTTGCCTCTTGACCAGGAGACTGGACACTGCAAAGGGTTTGGTTTTGTCCAGTTTGCACATCTTGAAGATGTTAGAGCTGCTCAGAGTTTGAATGGAAATTAGACATTGCAGGGAGGATCATCAAGGTGGGCAGCTACCTTGAATTTGATAAATCTGAACTCTTGATACATGCCTTACTTGATAAGAAAACTTGATGCATCAACTTTTGAGCAATTATAATGAAGTCCTGAGAACCGTGCTTCATTTCTCAATTCTATCACCTTTTTTTATTTCGAATATGTGTGGTTGTGAATCTAATAACTGGTTGTTGTGATTTTGTTGCAGGTAAGGTTCACGGATCTGCAATACAGAGGGACTGGCAAACAGGGGAGGACTGGTGTGTGTCTATTGGATGCTGTGAGGAAAGCATTCCTCTGTTTAGATAATGTGTGTCTACTGGTGTTTGATAATGGTCATAAGATTAACCATTGATGGGCTTTCACAGGAAAATTCGGAGCTATCTTTGCTTCCATTCCAGCACCATTATTTGGATGGCCTATATTGCTTGTTCTTTGCTTACATGGGTATGTATATTGAAGAGCCGAGATACCTTTTACTCTGAACCGTTTGTCATCTTGCTCTAACACTAGATCTTGTTTTATCTTATGATGCATAACCAATCAGGTGAATGCATTACTGCTTGGGGATGCAATACAAGATCTGCCTGAAGTAAGCAAATTTGATGTCTGCTTTCATTGATTTTATTTCAGTTAACATTGACAGTGGTATATTTACAGTATTTCTTCTTGTTGACAGATATCTACGCGTGAAACAATGGATGAAATGGATTACGGGAGACGTTTGCACAGGAAGGACCCTATTACAGAATTCCAGATCAATATAAGACAACCTAAGCACGGCAAGTGTTTACTTATTTTAGTATTTTCAAGTTTAAATTAGCCTGTTAGAGACATCTTACAATAATATTTTGTATTGTCTTTTTTTTTTCAGAGTTGATGGGGTCAGTTGTCTCTCAGTCCAAGGAATCAGTAATGCTTCCAAGGAATCAGCCTGTCTAATTTACATGGCTGCTTGTATTTCGGGCCATTTGGAAGGCTTTGGTGGGACTATTTCTAATTCTTTAACCAATCAGGTGAATCTACTTCTATTTTTACACAAATTTTATTATTATTGGATGGAGTGTTTTAAACTTAGATGATAAGTACTATAACTAGCTAGTTGTATGTCATGTTTGAGTGCATTCCCAGTGTAGAACGGGATACTGAAATGAAATGTTATGGTTAGTTATTATATCTTCATACGTGGGTTGAGTTATTATGTTTGAGTGCATTCCCTTGTAGTTTATAACCATTGTTCTTCATTGTAGGGTTTGCAGGTTAATTGAATGATGCTATGTTGTGAGATCAAAAAGGTTGGAGAATAAGGCAGTCATTAGGTCCCTTGGCAGCTGCAATTTTTGTAAGTTTCTATGTATATAGTTTCTTTGAACTTTGCAAATTTCTATGTAGGAGGTTTCTGTGAACTAGGTAAGTTTTGTAACCTAGAATTTGATACTTAGAAGAATTTATGTTCTTCATTGATTGATATGAATGTGACATGATTTGATGAATGTGATTGAATGAAAGATTTATGCAGGTAAAAAAAAAAAAAAATCGGGCGGAAAATGAGCTGCCGACCAACATTGACCTGGTCCAAATTGGTCATCATTGACTAATTTGACCAGGTCAATGTTGACTGGCAGTAAAAAAAATTCGCTGTTACTAAAAAATTCGTAAAGGCTGGAGGCTGTTTCAACTTGCCACGTAGTAACGGCTTCTGCATGTTACTAATTTGCCACGTAGTAACGGCTCTTAGATGTTACGACAACGCTGTTTCAAAAAAATTCGTAACGGCCCTTAGCTGTTACCACGTGTAAATTCGTAACGGCTCACAGCTGTTACTAACGCCGTTACAACCCAAAATTCGTAATGGCTCCATTGCCGTTGCGAAAAAATTGTAATACCTCTTTTGAAACAGGCGACGGCCGTTACAACCCTGATTCGTAACGGCTTCATTCTGTTTCTAATCCCAAAATTTGGTGTAGTGAATCTTGAAAGCAATCCATTTTTTCCAGCGGAGGTAATTTTCTAAACGGCCTTCCAACAGAAGTACGAGGATTTTCTTCTTCAACTTTATTCTCATCAGGCTTGTCTATTTTCTTTTGTTGCTTCCCTAGGTCACAATCTTTGAGGAGTATACTTACTGTCCTTTCATTACCTGCTGTCCTTTTCTTGATTTTTTTTACCTTGCTTCCCGTTTGCACCTTGTTCCCATCTTTCTGTTCTTGGTTGGATTTTTCCTTCACTACTGACTTTTTCTTCACAGGTTCCCTCTTCGCAAATTATGTTCTTGGTACAAATTCCTCCCCTAGTTCTTCTTCCTAGAGATACATGTAACCAAAATGTGTTAAATATAAACAATTTATTTTGAAATTAAGTAAATAGTTGATTAAACAACAAAACAACAACATAATATTAAAAATAATAAATAGTATATAGTTGATTCGACATTAGAAAAAATCTAACGGTTCATATAAAGGTGTTATGCTGCTTCTTAAAATACATAATCTGTTTATAATTTCTGTACCATGCTTTGTGAAATTCTCTCTATCTCTCCAGCTTCATTTGAGTTTTTTTGTTTTTGTTTTCAGCATCTTGTGCGGCTGGAGTTAAAGGATTCTCTGCCACTTCATTCGAGTCATTTTCGTTTTCAGCAGCTTCTGTGGCTGAAGTTAAAGGATTCTCTGCAAGGTATCTCAAGACATCACTGGTCGTCTCAACGACCATCTCCTTTTCCGCATCAATGACCGTCTCAACAGCTAGTTTTTATGGTATCTCAACAGCGGGTTGTTGCGGCATTTCAGCGACTGGGTATTTTGGTATCTCAACAGGTTGTTGTTATGGTCCTCCAACATCATCTTTAGTTGCAGCAACAGGTTGTGAAATATGCAGATTAAATGTGAACCCTTCATCTTTTTCTGCTTTCTTCTGAGTTTCTGGAAGAATGTCATCATCACAAGTCAATTATTTTTCCCGTGCTTCAATTCTTTCTTGAGTTATTACTAGATTTTGTGTTGTCTCCAATTCCTGTGGCGTGTCTGTTTCCTTGTCGCTGGAGAGATTAACAACTTTTTCCATGTTCATGAACTTGAAAAGTGAAGATTGGAGTCCTTGACTAGCAGTTTGGTCTTGGCTATCAAGTCTGATAACTTCTGGCAATGATTTTTGTGTAGGTGGTTCAGTTGAAGATACCAGTTCAACAAGTGTCTCATTCCTTTGCAAATTTTGACTCAGTGGGACGCTAGGCTCAGCTGATGATACATCGACGCTAGGGCCACCTGACGACTTCACCTGTACCTCTTTTATGCCTGAATCAACGAGCAACATCTTCACAAAATCATACAACTAAGAATTGAAGTCTTCTCCACTCTGTCTATATGTCTCCTGAGTCTGCTTCATGTCTTTCAGCTTTGCTTGAACAATCTTCAACTTTTCTCCAGGACTATCGGGACACTTTTCTTGTTCAATGATCTGTAACGCATCCTGAAATGCTTCTTCATACTTGTCTATGTTCTCTTCATTGCGACGAGATCAAGTATATCTGCCCTTTTTCTTGGTTCTCTTGGTTCACAGAGTTCCAACTCCATTGCACTGTACTCATCTCTAAAGTTCTCATGAAACTGCAACATGATTAATGAAAATTAGGGAATGCATAACAAATGTAACAACATTTTTTATATGCTCTGTGATGCAGCTATTTTAAACAATGCATAACTGGTCATGCATTTAATATTGGAGCTTCATAAGATGTTATGCATTTATTTATTAAGGTGCATAACTTATTATGCATTCATATTTTTGCTAACACAACCCTGCTTAACACTTTCTCATTTTTAAATAATGCATAACTTGTCATGCATTCACAATTTGAGCTGCATAAGATGTTATGCAATTATTTATTAAAGTGCAACTTATTATGCATTCATATTTTTGCTAACACAATCCTGCTTAAAACATTTTCATTTTTAAGGTTCATAAACAAGTACCTCTAAGCTTGTAATATGCTTCTTGAGCATTGCTTTCTTCATTGCTGCAAAGTCCCACCTTACATCTCTTGGTGTAGCAATGGGATTGACCCTGACGATTTCGGATGGTATCTCAGCTAAGTTAGAGTGCTCAGCCAACAAAAGCTGCAAAAAAAAAACCTAATAAGATATTCTGTAGATATGATTTATTTATAGAGATTAAGAAAGTAAAAAAAAAAAAAAACTAACTCACAAGAGAATATATAGTGCAACCATCGCAATTTCTGATAAGAAGATTGTCTCTTTTCACAGTCTTGATGTTGTCCATCAGGTGTTCATGAATTAGATCAGGAAAACATACAGAGTCCATGGTTTCCAAATCCTTCACCAAACCTACATATGAGACGTCCAAAGAGTCTCCCATTGCCAGACAAAAGAACAAGACGACCAGGATGTAAAGGAAGACAAGTGAGACAACTTCATCTTCATGACCTTTTTGATCAAGTTTTTCCAATACCAGGTTTTCAATATCATCTATCCACACCTTTTTTTACCCGTGCTTTGGGATCTTTACTCACAACACCTTCCTTTACTTTGCATGGGAATTGCTTGATGAGGGAAAGTGATCGAGTAACAACAAGCTCACTAGCCATTGACTGTATAGACTTGTTTTCGGACACCTTGAATGAATGTTGATTCAAATCATCATGGTCATATGATAGAATGACCTCATCTACCAGCTGGTTGCTCTTACCATCCAAGTATGACATGTTCGCAGTATATAACCAATTACAGAGTTTCCCAAATGGACACACATTCATCATATTAGCTTACAACAGAGTAAAACCACCTCTTTCCCTTATTTTACCCAAAAAAGTACCTACCCTTAGAAAACTTTCTCTATAAGTACCTCCTTGATTTGCAGGTATGGGTTTAGGTTTAACTGCATAAACAAAAGAACAAAAAAAATGCATTTTACTAAGTTAGAACTGCTATTTTGACTGCATAACCACTTATGCCTCTTTCTCATGCATTTGCATAAACTGTTATGCACATTGTTTACCATGCATAACCTATAATGCACTACTTCTTAAAATGTAAACAGAAAGGTAAATAACATAAACAACCAGTTGACTGCATAACCTATTATGCATATTTTTTAAGAAGGCATAACCTATTATGCATTTGTTTTTTAAGAAGCATGATGTGTTTTACAAGCTTTTGGCATCTAAACAAGCAGGTAAATGATAAGATAAGTTTATTATAATTGATGCATAACAGGAATTCAACGCACCTGGTTTATGGATGACACATTCCTGAATAGGTTCTTCTTATTCCTCATCACTTTCGGGTCTTTCACTTTGCTTCTTCTTTTTCTTCCTTTTCAGGTCTTCTGATTGTTTGGGTTCACGTCTTTTTCTTTTCTTCTGATTATCAACAGCTTGCTTGACTGAAACAAACCAAATCAACATTGAAACAAATCAATCACACCAAAGAAACAATATATCACACAAAAGATATAAGCAAATCTTAATAGCTTCGTCATCATCTACTTCTTTCTCATCATCTGTATTATCATCCTCATTCTCTATATCATCATCCAAAACTTCCTTTTGTGCAGCTTTCTTTGCTCTCTTTTTTTCCTTCGTAGCTTTATCAGTCTGAACTCTAGGTGCACTAGGGTTTGCAATTAATTGCTTCTCAGCTACCCGATCAGAATCTAATAGCAAGCAAGAACAAAATCATGCATAACAGAAAATATCAAGATGTGTAAAAGAGAGATAAATAAATATTCGGAAACATGAAAGATGTAGGCAAGTTAAGTTCTCACCAGCTTTCTTTTTTATTCTTTGTTTTCTTCTCTGCTCTAGGCTTAGGTGAACTAGGCTTATGTGAACTAGGTGATACATGATCTTTCAATCTCTGCGACTTCCTTGATGGGGTTGCTTCAGGATCCTTTTAACACACAAATAAATAAGTTATTCATATCAGGTTATGCAGTAACTTTGGTAAGCATAACCTATCATGCATCTGCATAACAGGCTATGCACATTTAATTTATGCCACATAACATGTTATTCAGATTTTTTTTCCTGCATAACATGTGTTTTTTTCTACAGAATTTGTTATGCAAACATGAATCACAGACATATGAAGGAATATAAATGCATATCAGAGACTTTCTTTTTCTTCTTAGCAACGTCGTTCTTTGTGTTGGTTCTCGTCTACTTTGGTTGCTGGTCACCATCACTTTCCCCCTTTTCCTCTTCTAGGTTATCATTATTAGCAGGAAAAAATGATGTTAAAACTGAAGAAGATTAAAATGAAAAAGTAAAACTTAAAAATAGGTAAGTTAGATAGGGTGTTATGCAGTGTTTTTTTGGTAAGCATAACCTGTCATGCATCAGCATAAGAGGTTATGCACATTCTATTTTATGCTGCATAACATGTTATTCACCATCTGTTCCTGCATAACATGTTTTTTTTTCTACAAAATTTGTTACGCAAACATGAATCACAGACACATGACGTAATGTAAATGCATATCAGAGATTTCCTTTCTCTTCTTAGCAGCGTCCTGCTTTGCCATGGTTCTCATCTCCTTTAGTTGGAGGTCACCATCAGTTTCCTCCTTTCCTGTTTTAGGTCATCATCATCAAGAACAAAAGTTAAAATAATAAAAAATCGAATCTAGTGAATGCATGCAAGAATACAATCAAATAAACTAGTTTTTTTTACCAGATTTATTTTCGTTAGGAGCTTTAAATCTCTTTTCTTTAGGAGCTTTTGATTTATTTTCTTTTGTTGATGTTTCCTCCATTTTTACTGAAGTGATTTCGATTGATTGAAGTAGGGGAAGTAATTTCTAGGGTTTCTTGAACTGATTTCGATTAAAGTAGGGAAAGTAATTTCTAGGCTTTGTTGAACTGATTTCAATCGATTGAAGCAGTGGAAGTAATTTCTAGGGTTTATTGAACTGTTTTTCATCGATTGAAGTAGGGAAAGTATTTTCTAGGGTTTGTTGAATTGTTTTCGATCGATTAAAGCAGGGGAATGATCGATTTCTAGCTTTTTAATGATCGAGAAAGTAATTTCTCTGCAGAGAGATCCGTTATGGAGTTAAAACCGAAAAGGGAAATGGCTGGAAATAAATGAAGTTAGTGGAAGATGATTATAAGGAAGTTAATGAAACCGTCGAAGGGTATTTCAGTCTTTCCGTGGATTTTTAACATTTATAAAATATTTTGGGTGCGACTGGATCTGAGAAAAACCTTGGGCCTGAGGATTAAAAAAAAAAGTTTGGGGCATGTGCCTAATTTTCCCAATACAAAAGCATCAAAAAATATCAAATAAAGCAAAAGAAAAGGCCCAATAGAATATATAATTTTCTGGGCCCAATACAAAATCTGTAATAAACTTGTGAAGGATCCTCCAACCTCGCCTTGAACCCCTGTCTCACTATATATTCTTGAACTTCTCCTTTCCTCATGCTTCCATCTCTTTTCGCCAACTTATCCAAAGTAAAATTGATTTCCCTCACTTTTATCCTACTCCATCTTGCTAGGACACACCATGGCACTTTTCCTGACACAAATGCTTTTTGAGCAGCAGATGAATCTGAGTTTATGATTAAGTTTGACACATTCTCCTTTACAACCCATCCGCAAACCTATAACTGCTGCATACAACATCTCACTTGTACTATCTCTGCAAACAAAACCACATCCTGAAATCCCGGGATTACCCCCGAATGCACCATCACAGCAGATTAGAATTTGATTTGGGGGAGGTAGATAGAAATGCAGCTCCATAATTTTTTGTATCTTCACTAGCCTTCTTCCCATATCAAAATTTCTAAGCACTTGAAAGTCATAACCACAATCCCACATACACCCTCACATTCATTCTTATTTCACAGTCTTTTGTAAACTGCTCTACTCTCTTCTTGAATTTATTCAAATCAGGCTTACCATCCTCAAACAGTATTCTATTATGTAAGAACCAAATTTTCATCATAGTAATAGAAGCAGCTACATTCCATACCTCCTTCACTGCCCTACTTTTCTGTTTAGCAAATTTCATCACATCTCTTCAGGCTTCAAAAACAAGAACATACCCCCTAACGATTCTCAAGTAAGTTGACTAAAGTTACACTTCCATGGTATATGTTCAAGATTTTCAGTATCTTTACCACATAAATAACATTTACATACCCCCTAACCTTTTTTCCCCTCATACTCCTATGACACACGATTCCAAATTTTTTGTAACTCTTAACGTTCTATTTTCCCGACCAACAAATCCCAACGGCTATTTAAAAAAAAATCCATATAAGAAAGTAGAAACTATCATATAGTCCTAGAAATAATATAATAGAGTGAGTTTGGTACCGTTGACTTGGTCAAATGTCTGGTTGGTCATTTTAGTAAATATATATTGTTGTTTGGTCCTTAATATTGTTGTTTGGTCCTAGGGTGGACGATACCTCCCCAGAATCTACTTTTTTTTTATTACTAAAATACCTTTTTATTGGTGTCCATATGAAAGAATGAATTTATTTTGTAAGAATTGGTGTTCATCTGAAAGAATGAAGTTATTTTGTTAAGAATAAGGTGTTCATCTGTTAGGATGAACTCTTTTTTGTTAGGAATCAGGTGTTTATATGTTAGAATGAACTCTTTAGTAAAGAATTAGGTGTTCATATGTTGGAATGAACTCTTTTTTTTTTAAGAACAAGGTGTTCGTATGATAGAATGAACTATTTTTTTGAGTTCATTTGTTTATGTGAATGTTCATTTTTTGTTTCAGGTTAAGTATGTCTCTCTCAAGTTGTTATGCAGTTATATACTACAAAGGACATGAAATTCCTCTTGAAATTTCTTTACAGTCTTTGCTTTATGATTTGAAGATGTATGTTTGGGACTATTGGAGATCCTTGACTCCTCAGACCATAAGTTTTAGTCAAGGTGAAGGTTGTGAGGAAGTCTTTATCAGTTATGATTTTGCTCTCTAAGGTCTAATTGTTGTTTCTTGTTCGAAGCATCTTACACATTTTGATTTGTTAGTTGAGGAGGTTTCTCATGGTACTGGTTCCAGCTTTTCATCTGGTATTTCCATGCAGAGTGTCAGCGATGATGAATCATGTAGTGAGTTTACTGATACTTCAAAGATTAAATACTTGACAGAAGGGCATAGGGTATTCAAACCTCTTCTATCTGATGGTTGGGAGGATATTTTTAGATGTGTTGGATAAGTTTTTCATGATGGTGTAGAAGAAGTACGTTTAGATGTCAAAAAATATGGTATGAAGTCTAGTTATAAAGTTGTAAAGGTTAACAATGACAGAATTAGGTATATAGTCAAGTGCGCTAGGGATGCAGATTGTACGTGGTATCTCCATATCGTTCCAATCGATATTGTGAATAGTGTGTTTGCTTAAGGAGTTAAATGGAATCAGACATGTAGTGGTGCTTTTAAGCTGAAGAATCCTTCTGTAACAAAGAAGTTGATGAAACATCTAATGAAGGATCAGATAAATTCAAATCCGTCAATTAAATTAAGCTTTGGATATTGTTTCTCAGGTGAAGGTTTCATATGGTATTAACATAAGTTACAATCATTCTTATAAAGGGAAAGAAGCATCTCAGGTGGAGATATATGATGATGATGAAAAAAGTTATACAATTTTTTTTGGTATGTTGAAGAAATAATTGTTACTAATCTTGGTAGCTATGTTAGTTTGATGTTAATCAACAAATTAAATGATTTGAGAGACTTTTCATTTATGTTAAGTTTGATGTTAAAGGATATAAGTACATTCGTCTTATGCTTTACTGTGATGCAACATTTCTCACCGGGAGATTTAAAGGAACATTGATGGCTGCCACATGGCGCAAATGGGAACCAAGGTAATTTTCTTCTTTTCTTAATGAAGTCATATTTTTAGTTCATACTTTTTTAATGAACTGACTGTTTCTATTTTTATTAGTTCATATTGCTAGTTCATAGTTCTTAATGTATTAACAGTTTCTTTTTTATTAATCCTTATTGGTAGTTTCATAATTGTTAATAAACCGATAATTTTAGTTCATATTTCTAAATGAGCTGACAGTTTCTTTGACTAGTTCATGTTGCTAGTTCATATTTTTAAATGAACTGACTGTTTCTTTCATTAGTTCATATTGTTATTTTTACACTTCTTAATTGAATACTCTCAGAATTAAACCGCTATACAAAATATAAACCAACTTCGTATAGTTGAGAGCAAGCAACTAAACCTATAGTTCACCTAGTTCCGTCTGTATCCCTGCGCCTCTAACTTGTTAATAAGTCACGCACTTGGAACAATTCCTTTGGTTCGTATTCCAAACAGTAAAGGAACAACAAATCTATTTGGTAACAACACTTTTCAATCAAGTGATATGAGTTCGACAAAAGGATCTTCCGTTTATCCCAATAAACTCCTTTGTCAGGTTCTTAGATCTGTCCAATAACAACTACCAAAGTAATTGTCAAGATTTTGCAATCAATACTTTGAATCACAAAGAATTGTATTGATGCCGATCTACTCAACTAATCAATCCAATCTATCACAAAGAGAAACCGATTATACATTATTTGACGAAGGAGTTAGTTCCATATACATGACTGTTTATTTGAGTGTTTAGTATGAGATGTGTGCCCCAAACTTTACATATCCAGTATTCTATGGCTAGGGCGATACACCGCAATATTACTATGGCTAGGGCGATACACCGCAATATTATTCTTCCTTTATATCCAGTATTCTATGGCTAGGGTGATACACCGTAATATTATCTATGGCTAGGGCGATACACCTCAATATTATTCTTTAGTATTGTGCGGGCAACACTTGTTTCTTACATGGATGTTTATTGTTCTTCTTAAATTTCTTTGAAAAAGTTTCTACAATAGGTTTTACGGTTTTCCCGTGTTTCATCAGTTTTCAATGATTACTTGAAAGTTAGATGTTATTTCTACTGGGCACCCCTTTTTAGGGATGATGTGCTCACTCAATTCCCACTTTCAGTTTCAGAGACAGATCAAGATGGCACGTGACGATGAAAGTTTCGAAGAATTAGTTACGTTAGTTAGTTAGCTTCTACTATATTTATTTTGTGTTTGAATCCTATTTGTAAATCAACTCACTATTGAATATGTATCATTTGAGAGGAGTTCTTGTATTTATTTCAGAGAGGGTATAGATTCGGGTTAATCTTTGTTTAGAACTTCTTTCTTATTGTTTAAATAGATGTTTTAGATCCTTAGTGCCTCATTTTATAGTTAATCTCTTGGATTAGTCAGCTGCTAGCTTTGGAGGCGCTACACTCCATGTGGGTACTAGAATTAGTCACGCTATTTACTAAACCTTGGTTGACTAGGTACTAGGATCAGTTCCCACATATATACGGTATCTAACTTGTATTTGTTGCACATGTCCATAGGATCGGTTCCCAATATCTAAAAACGTGTTGCACATGGTCATAGGATCGGTTCCCAATATCTAGAAACTTGTTGCACCTCTTACAAGGATCGATTCCTCTTTTGTGATCGGTTTCACCTCTTACTAGGATCGGTTCCCCTTTTCCTAGAGTTGGTCATACCAATTACAACAAATCGATCATACCATCTCAGGTGATTACTTAAGATCGGTTTCACTAATAAAAGTCATACCAATACAAAAGTCAGGCCTTGTGAATAGTTTTACCAAGAACATAAACAAGTCATGAGCGGTTATACTAAACACACATATTGGTAGTTCAAAAGATATGCAATGAATAACTATACCAATAAGCCTAGCGATTTCCCTTTCGATTCATAAAACAAGTTCATGAATTTACTTCCTTT
>JAJJMB010010620.1:2636317-2705240 GCA_023531105.1 Papaver atlanticum
ACTTGTAATGTCTCATATCCTAATACTTTCAAGCTAACCTATACGAAGTTGACTCTAGCATATATAATCAAGCGACTCTTTAAATGAGTTTTGGTTCACTTAAATATGACATCAAAACTTGACATACCAACGCTTGGAGGGTTCAACCGAGCTATGCTCTAACACACGTTTATTATTGATCTTAATGAAGGGAAAAAGTAATGTATTCCTAAGATTTTTCCTAATTCCCATCATAGTTATTGCTTTTATCATTTGAAGAATAACCTTCCTATCAAGAAAGAACATGAGAAATTCAAACAAGTTCAGGATTTGTTTCATAATAAAGCTACATACTGTTATAGCGTTGTTAAATATGAGTCTCCTTTCAATGATATGTGTGTTATTGGATGTGGGCGGGTTTCCAAGTATCTCAGAGAAGTCGATCCCAAGCAATGTAAAAAAGCTTTCTTTGTAGGATGTAGGTATGGGACACACTCTTCAATTATTACAGAATCTTTCAATAGTTGGATTCGACGTAAGAGGAATTTGCCTGCATCTGCTCTTATTGACGAGATTAGAATAAAGATTTTGAGGATGAGTTCAGAAAGGCGCGATCTTGGTAAAACCTTTCCACATAATTTGACTCATATCTTCCAATATGCATTCAAGGCTCATATCGATATTGGTCGTCCATGGGGTGTTACCGAGTCAGGTAATGATATCTATGAGGTGCATTTTCCTACCTATCATGTTGTTGATCTAATGTAGATGACCTATACTTGCGAAAGCTATTGCGTGTTTGGGTTCCCTTGTGCTCATGCCACTGATGTTATCACTTGCAAGGGATGTTGATGTATATTGAGCCTTACTTTGGTACGCATCACTTTCGTCTGTCTTATGCTCCCGCAACTCGACCCATCCCCAACCAAGATAGGCCTGAAGTATATGACCCTGAAGATAGAGTTCTTCCTGGTATTCCAAGGCCACCTCCAGGGAGACCAACAAAAAGCGTATTCCCAGTGCTTGGGAGAAGGAGATGGGGCCTATGAAGTGCTCAACTTGCAAGAAGCTCGAGAATCATAACAAAGCTACTTGTCGTAAATTACTACTGGAGTAGTATGTTATTGAAATTCTATTAGTTTTCTTATGATATATGAACTGATGTTAGTTTTCTTTTGTTTTTTACTTTGAATGTGAATTGATGTTATTTTTTCAATGGAATATGTACTTCATTGTCTGGAATGAACTCTTTTTTTTAAAACTTCTATAATTTAAAATGCAGTTCATTTCTTGGAATGAACTGATAGAACTGCTATTGAACTCATATTCTAGTTCATTCTCTAGAATGAACCTTTTTTTTTTAATAAGTCATCATATTTTACCAATGGAGCATGCAGTTCATTCCAATAGAACTGCTATTCATTACTTCATTGTCTAGAATGAGCTGCTTTTCTTAAACTTTTATCCTTTAAAATACAATTCATTTCATTGAATGAATTAATAAAACTGCCATCGAACTATTATTATGTTTTCATCGTCTAGAATGAACTTCTTGTTCTTTTTTTTATACTCATCATTTATTGGAATGAATTGATAGAACTGTTATTCATTTCCGAAAACGAACTTCTATTTCACAGTTGGATCATGCAGTTTATTTACTGGAATGAACTAGTATCCATAAGACATAAGAAAAAACATAATACAAAATATTAAAGTTAAAACATAAGACAAAATATTATCTATCAGGTAATATACTATCCAAAATATTATAGTTGAAAAGACAATACATATTAGAGTATCAATGATACTAGAAGCTAATTCAGGTAATATTAGACATAAAGTATTCTATTTAATCTAGTACACAAGCATCAACTAAGGAGTTGTTAAGGTAATCTTGGTTGGTAAATTCACCTCAGCTCTCTTCATCTCCTGATGAAGTAAGAAGTTTGTAGGCTATCTTGACTCTGTTTGATTGCATCTTGTTCACCATTTCACCTTTCTTCATTATACTTTGCGACTTGATTGGCTTGACACCTCTCTTGATCCAATAGCAGGTGTACAACAGGCAATTTGAGTATTTTTCTTGGGATGGTACTCCTGGCAGACTATAAAAGACAACATTGGTGCATATTTCCTATTTAGAGCTTGTAACCAAAAGTTGATGTGTTTCATGCAGTAAGCAGCCATTTTGTTGCCTCAGTTTCTCGTTGCTTATCAAGTACACCTTTTTTGAAGGAGTTGTAATTCTCCCATTGGTAGGTGTTGATGTCAAATACCAGCAGATGCCAGTGTTCACCTAGAAGCCCTTTCGATTTCCCTTTACCAACTTTTGGGTCAGTATTCAACACCTGACCCAAATGGTTGAATACAAAATAAGATAAACTCATCAACTTTTGGGTCCCTTTCTCGGTCCTGCAATGCATGTCTCTTATACACTCATCAACTTTCTCTGTTCTCTTCTGTTTGTTGTGGGATACAAAATATGTTTGGAAAAAAAAAACTAGATAAGCAGTTCATTCTATGCATGTCAAGATAAGAAGTTCATTCTATAGTTCAAACAGATAAACATCAAATAACCTTCCTAGTCTCTTTTTAAAAATAAGATAAATTGTTAAAGCAAACAGTTCATTTATCAAATGAATAGGCAGAATACACTTATGAATGATATTGGATTCATAATTTCAAAGTTGATATATTCTGTTTGAATCTCACTGTCTTGGCTTGGTAAGTACATTCTCTCTTTGTTTGTAGCTTTATAATTTATGAATATATAGTAGAAAACCAAGGTGGTGTCCAAGTATTCATTGATCAACGGTGAACAGATCTCACTCCCTTGAACTGATATTGGAATTTTTTTGTGATTTTCCGCTTTCCAAGCTACTTGACTGCAAATACACAAAAAATGAATTGTATGTTAACATAAACAATCGTTAGTAAGAGTAACATATCAAAAGATTACACTTAGTAAGAGAAACATACCTATTCATAGATTTACTGAAGAATTCAGCAAATACCAACTTCTCATCGTTATCAAATTTTGAGTAAAATGAAGATGTTTTCAGGTCGAAAGATTTGGCATAATTTCAATTCCTGATTCTTCTACCTGCCTGTGGTGCTGCATCAGCTTTCTCCTCTTGAAATTTGCAGGTGCAAATTCATTTTCTTCTCTTTTCCTCTTCGCAACTACCTTAGCATCAGTATTCTTGTTCTGAACATTCTTGTTCTGTACGTCTTCTTTCTTTTTCTCCAACAACTTCAAGTGTTGCAGCAGCTTCAGGTGTCCGCTTCGACATTGGCTTCTTATCCTTGTTCAACTCCAATCTAAATATTGTTTTTCTTTCACTGTAATCTTATCCATTTATTAAATCATGCCCTATTGATTCACTTATTTGCTTGCTCTTGTAACCATTCCAATTCTTTCTTCTGGTACTTGTACAGTTGTTTGTTGAGTCTGATCCAGTGATAAACCAAGGCATGCTTCATTCAGTTCTCCAATTATTTGTGAAGTTATTTCTACATTTGCAGCAGTTTTCTTTGCTTTCTTTGCTAATAGCCACTCCAAATTGTTCTTCTGGTACATGTGTGGGTTGAAAATCTGACATGCCAATCAAAAAACTAGGATGACTACAGTTAATTGTGTTTACTGTAGTGTTGATAATGGTATCAGCCTTATTGTAATTCAAATCATCATTGTTCTGATTCTTAAGATTTATAAGTTGCAGACTCACACGTTCTTCGTTGATGAATCTATTATCTTTGTTACTTGTTGCTATCAATAATTGAAGAAGCATAAATCAATGATCAACCTCTGCATTAACAGTCAGGGTTCATTCTACATAATGAACTACAACCTTTATATTGTAGTCAGAGTTCACTCCACATAATGAACTCCAACCTCTGCATTAGCAGTCAGAGTTCATTCTACATAATGAACTCCAACCTATAAAGGATAAACTTTTTACAAAAGGAACAAAAATGTTTGGAATTCTTACCTAGGTCCGCACGTTGATCAAATATCAAAAGGAACTCTATAGGTGGTGCTGTCTGTCGGAAACAAATGAAGTTTTTGTTCGGTCATCGTATCAAGGAGCTTATTTTGGATGTCACTTCCACCGACTTCAATAAAAATATTTTCAACAGATAAGACAGGGAAAATGTTCCCAGGCTCACCGGAACCTCTAGGAGCTTCCATTTCATCAACTCCCATTGTTATAGTATCTGGTATTTCTTTCATTCCTTCGTTCACATCATGTGGTATTTAAGCAACTTGATTCTCAGGGATCCCAAGCTCACAGAACCTCCACCAGCTTCCAAACCTTCATTCACATCATTTTTCATTCCAACATTTTCATTCACATAACCTACACCAGCTTCAATGCACTCTTATGCTCAAAGATGAAAATAGTACGCATAAATTTTTATGTTTGCTCTGCCATGAATTTTGCCACATTCATGTCTTTTTCTAGCAATGCATCAACTTCAGTTTTCTTAGAATCCAAGTGTATATCAAGGCATGCTATCTTCTTTTCAAAAGTTGTCTTTGAAGTTGTTGCTTCTGCAAGTGATTGCTCAAGTTCTTCTTGTTTTAACAAAATATTACCCATCTCTGCAACATGTTTTCCTTTCAACTTTTTTTTTTATCTCTTGAGCATGTTTAACTCTTAGGTTCTCTATCTCTTGATAATGTGTAGCTTTCAAACTTTCTATCTAAGTGGTCATATTCATGAATTCTTCCTCAAGCAACTTAGCTTTTGGCTTGGTTTTTTTTTTTGTTGTTAGAGTAGCTTGTTTTCAGCATCAGTATATTCTTCCATGAATTTTGGTGATAGATGCATGCACAAAATTTATATAATCAGATATTATCAATAATATCTAGAGTTCATTTCATACAATGAACCCCCAATTGCATCCTTATTAAACATTTATTAAGGGTCATTTATAGTCGGAATTCATTACAAATAATAAACTACAACTTCTGAGGCATCTACATTAACAGTCAGAGTTCATTTTGTGGAATGAATTCTTACCTCTCCATAATCTTCAACATTCATTTCTAAGTGTTTTCATATGGTATCAATGTTCCACCTTGCAAATCTTGGACGATAGACGTTATCTTCTACTGTTTTCTTCACCTCCCACCTGGGGTTTTTTTTTTTTTTGAATGCTCAGCAAACCAAAGTAAAGGTAACATCCTTCAGTAGAGCCTTTTCTCAAGCTTTCCATCAAATGCTCGTGTATGAGAGGTGGCAAAGATACTCTAGGACACCTAGGTACTTGGTGTGAATGAAACCTCCATCACCTGTAGTAATAAAAACTGTTGACAAGATAAATAGTTAGAACATGGTTACAAGATCTTCATTAGACTTTTTATTCTTGATCAACTCAGTGATTTTTTCTTTCAAATCCTTGTTTCTTTTATCATATTCTTTCTTGTTGGAAGGAACAAATTCGTAGGTTTTGTAGAACCTTTCACAAGTGTACTCTGTCAGGTTTCATGAGTCTAAGAAAGATTCTTCTATTCCTCCTCCAGCAATACATGGTATTCCAAAAACTAGCGACAACTCTTCAGGTGAGGATCTCAGAACATATGTTTCCTCCCCTACTCTGAAAATGAATGTATCATCATTTTTATCACGAATAAACTGGTGTACATTACAGAGAATTTGTACAATTTTTGTTGTCTTATTCTATTGAGCAATAACAATGTTGTCTTCCATAAATACTTTGATTACATTCCCCAACAGACTACTATACAAAGCATTTTTTTGGTCTTCATTTAAAGCCTTTTTTTTTTCTAGTGTTTTAATCTTATCAGCAAGTGAAATGAGTGCAGCAAAGCTACACTTTATCTTCTTTTCTACATAAAAAAAAGATGTAATTAATGGTCACTTCATAAATATTAGCTGATAAAAGAAGATAAATTGTAGATTGAGAAGGACCAATACATAGGTCATTCTACTGAATGAACTCTCAAAGATGAAAGTAGTTCGGAATTTATTCAATAAAATGATCTCTAAAAGAAGGACCAACACTTGATGACTTAATTATCTTCCTTAAACTCTCAAAAAAGAATGAACTGTAGCATCTAGATCTATAATTTTTATAGACTTCATTTTCTCGCTCGAACTCTCAAAGAAGAATGAAGTTCATTCTAATGAACTGTAGCATATGGATCTAATTTTTTATAGATTTCATTCTCTCGCGTGAATTCTCAAAGAAGAAACAAGTTCATTCTACAAAATAAACTCAATCAAAGAAGGACTTACACTTCATCAAACATTAAATAGAATGAACTGTAGCAAACATCAAATTGATCTACAAATTTTTAGACTTAATTTTATTCCGTGAACTCCGACAAAATATACCCTACTTATATACCCCATCTATAATTGAATATAACTGAATCAACATGAAAATAACGGAAAACATGATGAATATGCATTCAGAGGAACATTCAATATCGAAATTCAACTAAAGAAGAACATTCAACATCAAAAATCAACTTCTAGTACTTTGAATTAGGTTCTAGTACCTTTTGCTACTTTATTTGATTTGGATTTTATGAAACTGGTTCTTATTCAACTACAACTAATTGATTGTTTTCTTCTCCGATTATCGACTATTCTGCTGTTTTATTCTTCGATCTCTTCATTTTAGGGTTTTGATTTTTTTTATTTCTCAGTTTTTTGTTGGTCGATGTTCTTTTGGTTTGTTTCGTTTTTTGATTTAATGATTGACTTGATTTCGATTGATGATTGATTTAATTTTTGATTTGTTTAGATCGGTTCATTTTTGGTTTTCTAGATTAATAGAAGACGAAGAGAGGAGAAGAAGATAATAGAGAGAAGTGGTTTTTCCAAAGGGAAAATAAAGAGACATAAGAGAGAGAGTGAGAGACAGAGAGAGAGATGATTTTTACGCTTTTTTGGTAGGTGTAGATGGTGAAATTTGGATAAGGGGCAAAAGTGTCATTTCAAGACTATAGACAAAACTCAACTCTCACGGGAGAGATTAAGTCCACCCATATCCATGATTTCTAGTATAGTCCCCGCGAGACACTACTGGTCATGATGCCGTGATTCCTAGCGCACATCCTCGACGAGATACTGTTGGTCACGTAGGTTCTATAGAGCGTAAAAACGTCCCCGACAGACTTATGAATCGCAACAGCCATAATTCCAGCATGTCTTCAAGACGAAGCTGATTGTGATGCCATGATTCCTAGTATACATCCCCGCGAGATACTGCTGGTCATGTAGGCTCTGTAGATGCGTAAAAACGTCCCCGACGGACTTATGACCCAGAGCGGAGACATAGATGTCTCATGTAAGCACGACTCATCCTATTTGAGATCAATGACTGATTCCTAGTACATCATCGCAAGATACACTGGTTATGTATACTCGAGGCTCTGACTCGACTTACCGAGGCTTCAAAATAATTCCTTGAACATCCCCGCGAGATACGCTGGTTATTCTGCCTGTAGTCCCTTTCGACAAACTCCTAGAACATCCTTCCGAGATACACTTGTCATGTCGGCTCCATAAATAGCCGAAGTTTTGCAGAGACATTATCAGGCGTGCAAGCCTTCTTTTCTCTCCCAAAAATGTCCCAGCTGACTTCGGAGAGATTCCATCGCATTGGCCAAGTCTCGAACAGACTCCAGACGCGTCGGCCAAATCTCAGACGGCTCCAGAGGCGTCGGCCAAATCTCAGACAGTCCTAGCTGCGTCGGCCAAATCTCAGATGGCCTCATCCGAGCTTAGCCATCTCGCCTGAAGAGTCTTATGCAATTACAATACTTAGGCACAAGCCTCATCTAGGCCTAAGGCCTCTTTCTCAGCGTCTCAAACACACTCACGGCTAGTAAATTGAACCTGAACTGTACACGTCTATCCAAAAATGTGGATAACTCATCCTAGTCATTCTCACAAATCAAAAAATATCTCTCTATCTTGGCCAACTCGGGTAATGAGAATATTTCTCTCTCTCAATACATCATCACAAAGGATGACTCCACTTCACACAAATGGGGTGATAAAAATTAGGGTTTTGGTCTAGCGGTCTACAACACGTGTGAGAAATACCCGGCCTATTTCTCACCGTAGAAGAGAGTAAAAGAGGTGGAATAATGAGATAAACTCAACCATGTTTATCTCTATCCATTCCTGAAGAGGCGGGAGAAGTGCCCCGCACGGCAAGCAATACCTATCTTCACCGATCTGAGATTAGAGAATTCATCTATAAATAAGTCATATATTTCTCCAATCTAACATATCTTTCTCATAAACTCTCAGAGCATTCTTCTTCAAACCCTAGACCATCCCTAACCTCTCTCTTCATCTGATCCCCTCCCTAAGACCATCCCTAACCTCTTTTGTGACTGGAGCAGCCTTTTAACGGCCATTTTGCGTGGTTTAGGCGAAGACTGTTCGTGCTCAACCTCCCGTAACTCACTTTCAGAAGCCCTAGAATCTCACTTTTAGCCTCTCACCGATTTTAGGTAACTATAATAGGTGATTGTGTTTATGGCGGTAACAGTTAGAGAAGCGTATTCTTATCTATTTTATATTTTCAAAAAATTATGGACCAAATAGAAAATGTGTTTTCCCATCTGACCAAATCGATATGGGCCCAGATATAAATTACTCCTACTACTCAAATTCTCATAATTGAATTCGATATGTTTAACAAGAATTTCTTAATGTTCTATTTTCTGGAACAATAGATGCCAACGATTATTTAAATTTTTTGTATCCATATAAGAAAACTACCCCTACTACTCAAATTCTCATAATTGAATTCGATATGATTAATAGGAATTTCAGTCCAAAAGAAGATACTGATATTACAAATGGTTACGTTTTCATTTTTTTTAAATGACGTGAAGAGGGCAAATATAGTTCAAAAAAACAAAGATTCCAACAACAACAACGCCAAAGTTATAAAATGAGAGAAAAAAAAGAAAGAAAAAGGAATAAAAAAAACAGCACACGAAGGAGCAACTCAAATCCCTCAAAAAAAAAAAGTAAACAAGTTCAACGAAAAGCAAATCACCCTTCAGAATCCTCAATTTCATCCTGATATGAGTACTTGACAACATCAATTCGCTCATCAATGTCAGAGTTAGGTTCGAAATATCCCAAACCATCATCATCGTCAATTTGAAGTGTTTCACCCTCAATCAAGTGTTTCCATCTCTAAATGAGATTTTATATTCTCTAAAAGTTCCTTATATATAAATCTCATCCAAGGATGGTCAAAGACGCACATCATCTTGTTAAAAGTGATTCGAGAATCAATTTCAGCATCACTATCGGAGAGAGGAGTATACTTAACTTCCTGGTCTTGAGTTTTTATTTTATTTTTCGGACCGTAACTCAACACAGATTTCTTTGAGATGCGAAATCAGCCTCCGAATTCTCTTTTAGTTTTTCGATTAATTGATTTGACTAAGAAATAACGGTATATTTATCTTTGATAGATCAAACTTGTTTATCTTATGGTCATTTTCTTCTGATATAAGGTCATTCAAGTTTGTTTGAGGATCTGACTATTACAGATCTAGTGATTCATGATATGTACATAAAACTATGGATCAATCAATATTTATAGATTCCGTATTATATGTGTTGATCAATAGTAGGAATCAAGTTGTTTGCAGCGGTTACTTTGAAGATCGGAAACTTGGAGACTTTTGTTTTTGATTTCTGATCTTTGTAATTCTTATTTCACATTTGATTCTTTAGGATCCAGACAAGCAATTTATTTTGGTGGATATAAGACTTGTGGAATACTCGAATTAACTGTCTAGTTGTTTGTTCTTATTAAGTTGCTTGGATAGAGCTTGTTCGCTGAGATTGATTATTTCGAAAATCTTTATCTTAGTTTGAACTTTGACCAAAGGAGTTTATCTTACTAATATAAAGAAGGGTACATTAATTATATACCCCTAGTTTTCATACGTTACAAATATACCCTTATTACATAATAAATATACCCTCACCTTATCCACTTAAAGATAGATTACATTAATACCCTCTATTATATAATTTTTTCTTATTTTATAGCACAAACATATTTCTTTGTTTTTAAAAAATAAAGTTCTCTCATTTCTCCACCACTGGTCTACCACCTCCACCTCCACCGCCACTGCCACCAGTACACCACCACCACCGCCACCAACCCACCACCAGTCCACCACCACCGCCACCAACTACCACCAGTCCACCACCATCGCCACCAACTACCACCAGTCCACCACAACCACCACCGCCACATCCAACTCCACCGCAACCACTAGCATCTCCACCACTGCTACCAATGCGCGGCCTCCGCCGTTAGTCCATCACCGCCGTTGGTGGTGTCAACAATCGAAGTTGATCCAAAAAAAATTCAGAAAAAATAATATAAAATGGTGTCAACAACAGAAGGTGATCCCAAAAACAAAAATCAAAAAATAATAAGAAAAAAAATGGTGTCAACAACCAAAGTTGACCTCCAAAATTAAAAATTCAGAAAAACGTTCAGATTATGTAAGGTGTCAACAACCAAAGTTGATCCCAAAATCTGGTATCAACAACCAAAGTTGATCAAAAAAAAATGATAAAAATAAATAAAAGAATAATATGGTGTCAGCAATCAAAGTTTATCCCAAAAACTAACGTCAACAACCAAAGTTGATACCAAAATTAATAATTTAGAAAATATTCAGATTATATATGGTATCAACAACCAAAGTTGATCCCAAAATCTGGTGTCAACAACCAAAGTTGATCACAAAATTGATGTACTATAACAACTGACATACACGAATGATGGAACCTGACGTGAATCGAACACGCATCTTCTGACTAGAGTCAGTTGTGATACCATTACACCACAGATTCATCTTGAGAGATACCATATAGTTTGCAAGGATCAATAATTGGAAGACTAGCAACAAATGCGAACCAGAAAAGCAAAATGATCATCTCTTATATACCTGCAATAAACACTGAAAACGATTTGAACCAACCAATAACACGAGTTCACGATTCACAAAATTCAAAATAGCAAACACAAAATTATCTGTATCAACTATATATATTATTGTATTCGTAGTAATTCCAATGGAATGGTGCCAACAGTTTGTTAAACATACCAAAGCAAGCCATTTTCTCGCTTCACCACCGATACCAACAACAAAACCGCTAATACCAACAAAAAATAAAGAAAAGAAAAGCTCATTTTCATAAACCCTCATACCCAAACCAAGCAAAAGCCCAAAGGGAAGATTTGGCACCTGGACATGGTGTCTTTGTTTTGTTGTGTCTATAAGTTTGGCGTAAGATGTGTTACAACTGACCTATGTTAGACATAGAAGATAGATTTGAGTTTGGAGTTTTCCAGATCACGTTTACACCAAAACTATTATATAATCTTCATTTATAAGCAGTAACTCTTATACGGACATAATAAGTGCACTAAAACTAAGTTATGCAGTTTGGTTATTACAAAAAACTCAGTAAAATGTCCATTTCAACGAAACGGCAAACATTTCACTCTAAATCCCTAATCACTCCCCAACTAGTTTAATTTGACAGTATATTACCACCATATTTCATTTACAAATGATGAAAAAGCGGGGATCCGACAACCACACCCAATATTTCATTTAGTAATCTGTATGGACAACTCCAATATAATTCCAAGAGAATAAACTAGACAGTCAGACTCAATCAATGGAAATATATCCAAGAGTTTTATCTCTGTTTCACAATGTAATCAACAAATCAAACAGATAGAAATCCACGAGCCTGATTATTATGTGAAACAACTTGAACGGTACCAAAGACCAATGTTCAAGTGTCAATCAATTTCAATCAACAACCAAAGGTTGGATTAACCAATTGATCGATTCAACGCACAACCTATGATATTTCAATTATATAACAAAATATAATGCGGAAAAGAAATAACACAGACACCATAAGTTTTGTTAACGAGGAAACCACAAATGCATAAAAACCCTGGGACCTAGTCCAGATTTGAACACCACACTGTATTAAGCCGCTACATACACTAGCCTACTACCAATGAACTTCGGACTGGAATGTAGTTGAGCCCTAATAAATCTCATACTGATCAAGGTACAGTTACGCTCCTTACGTCGCTGAACCCCAGAAGGATTCTACGCACTTGATTCCCTTAGCTGATCTCACCCACAACCAAGAGTTGCTACGACCCAAAGTCAAAGACTTGATAAACAAATTTGTCTCACACAGAAAAGTCTATTGGAATAGATAAATCTGTCTCCCACAAAAATACCTACGAGTTTTGTTCCTTCTTTTGATAAATCAAGGTGCACAGGAACCAATTGATAAACCGGACTTATATTCCCGAAGAACATCCTAGTATTATCAATCACCTCACAATAATCTTAATCTTATGATAGCGAAACAAGATATTGTGGAATCACAAACGATGAGACGAAGATGTTTGTACCTACTTTTAATCTTACCTATTGGAGATAAATCTCAAGCAAATCTTAGCAAAGATAATACTCAATCACGATAGTAAAAGTAAGATCAGAACACGCAATTACAGAGAAAATAGTTGGGTCTAGCTTCACAATCCCAATGAAGTCTTTAAGTCGTTAACCTACAGGGTTTCGTGAAAAACCTAAGGTAAAAGGAGAATCGACTCTAGTCGCAACTAGTATCACACAAAAGGTGTGGGGATTAGGTTTCCCAGTTGCTAGAGTTATCCTTTATATAGTTTTCAAATCAGGGTTTGCAATCTACGTTACCTTGGTAACAAAGCATTCAATATTCTCCGTTAGATGAAAACCTGATTAGATACAAGCTAATATCTTTCAACCGTTAGATCGAACTTAGCTTGTTATACACAAATGAAATGTACCCTCATTTAGGTTTAAGTAACCGTACATAAACGTGTACACCATGTTGGCTCAACAGTAGTTAACCGAGGTTAGCTATATGAACACTCTCATATCAACCTTATTCATCTTAACCATAAATAGTTCAAATGACTCAAATGAAACTAGTTAAAGAGTTGTTCAATTTCTATATTATCATAAACGTATACAAGAACACAATTGAAGCAAATTCGGTTTGATTCACTCGAATCAATTCATGAACATTATAGCCACGGTTTGCAAAGAATGTATTCCTTATTATATAAATGTATTTGTTCATGTCACAACCGATTTTTGAACTTTAACCACTCAAGTATGCAAACGGGTACGCATACTTGAATAGCCAACCAAGTTTGGTTTTCGCCAGTATGCGAAGCATACCTCCGAACACAACAGAATTTTTTGGACACGAACCTTACGCCAGTATGCGTACGGGTACGCGTACTTAGGTTCCCGGACTTATCAAACCAACAGGTACGCATACGGGTATGCATACTATGGTTCCCGGACATGGATCACATATATGCAAGAGTGCATAACATGTTTATAATCCAATGTTGGTTAAGTGTTCTAAACTCTATTTCAATCATTGAAACTTTCTTAGAGGGTGACAATAGCCGTTTTCACACATTATTAGCATCAAAGCAATTTTCAAGTTATTGAAATAATCATAACGAACCATTCCAAGTCTACACTCAATGATTGTATCACACAAACCATGTAAGATGTTACTCAATGATTTTCACATGATCATCTTTTGACTTTCGTCAAAATATATGATGAACTTGGTTGAAGAGAAAGCTTACCAACACATATTTCGAGAAATATGTAAGCGAGTTAAACTCAGCTCGAAATCTCAAATGTGCATAATCGAAAACTATAGTAGTACGACTTTTGTCTCAATATAGGAGATAGAGTAGAAATAGACTTTCCAAGTGATAGATGAGTTTTAGTCTCCACATAACTTTTGTTGATAAAGTTCCACAAGCTCTCCTTAGTAGTTCTTCTTCTTCAATTGATGAACGCCGTGAAGTCTAATGCTCAACTACACAATCTATCCTAGTCTGAGACATCACTATAAGTAGACTAGAAATCAAGACTTATAGTTTTGATCACTAACATTGACAAACAAGCTTGAGATAGCAACGCTTGCAAGTTCGACCGAGCAGTGCTCTAACAATCTCCCCCTTTGTCAATTTTAGTGACAAAACTATCAATACATATGGATTACAAAATAAATAAACTTTGTAGCTTCTCATCCAAATGCTTGATCTCCTTGGTTCTTAAACATTACTCGAAATCTTCGTCACTTCCAAGTACTCCAATGATTCCAAATTTTTTCAACTCAGCATCATCGTTGTTGAAGATCCGTAGCTATAACAATGAGAAAACAGTTGCTCTCAATCATTGTTATACAGTGTCATAGTATCATTATACAGCATCAAAGTCCAATTGTATCGCAACTTTGACAACAATACTATGGTGATATTTATCACTCCCCCTTAGTCAATACTCCATCTCACAATGAAAACCACTCCCCCTTACATAATGATCTGTAAACCATATGTATTTGTAGTGTGAACTACACATTAATTCTCCCCCTTTTTGTCAATATAAATTGGCAAAGGTACGAAAACTAGTGGGATCCTCATGAAATTTTCATAGAGATACTTTTTCTTTTTTTTTGTTGAATCACATTTTTTCATTGATTGAAAAGCAAAAGTAAATCTTTAATCTTACAGGACTGACACCGAGTTATAAACAAAACTGGACTCTCAAAAATAAAACAACACATAAGAAGTTTCAGAGTTTGAAAAAAGAAATTATTTGGCTTTCATAACACTGTCTCCATCTGGTTGCTGTCATTTTATAACCCCCTTCATGCACTAATTGAAGAATCCTTCTTTTGAATTTGTTAAGATTGGGCTTTACCTCATCAAATAGTTTTGCATTTCTCTGAAACCATAATTCCTTCATGGTAGCAAATGTTGTTGTAATCCATATTTGCTTCACAAGAGGGCTTTTATCTTTAGCTGCATTATAGACATCAGCAAATGAACTTGGATTATTAAAACCAAACTCAGCATTTAACCAATCCCAGACTGCTACACTGAATGAGCATTCCCAGAGTGTGTGTTGCATACAATCCTGCTCTGCAAATCAAATGCAACAAACTGAGACCATTTCATAACCTCTGCTTCTCATTATTATATCATCCACATACACTTATTGTTGCAGCTTCCAGATATTACTAGCAATGCTATGATGGAGATAGTTTTGCCAAATAAATTTTGGCCATGGCAGTATTGCTTCTCTGTTTCTTATCTTTTCCACAGCTTCTGATGTTGAAAACTGACCATTTTTTGCAACACACCACACTCTTTTATCTTCTCCACTGTTGATTGCAGGTAATTGGGTACTAGAAATGACTTGCATAAGTTCATCTGGTAACCCATTTGCCTTCCTGCAATAATGACTTGACCTTCATTCCAATGTTTTTTTTCACATAGTCTGTATATCCAATTACATCAATCAATGGATATTCTCCAAACCAAATGTCAAACCAAATTGAGATTTTAGAGCCATCCCCCACACACCACCTGACATTATCCTTTAAAGCATTCCAAACCCATTTCAGACCTTTCCAAACAGTAAATTGCTTCCAATTAGAAGTCCAGTTTCCATTTTTATCTTTAAATTTAGCAGAGAAGAATAAAGCCCATTCTGCTATTGAGTTTAGGATATTCCACATCATCTTCATTAATAAGGCTCTATTAATCACTTCTAATCTTTTAATTCCCAGTTTTCCTTCTTCAAATGGTGTGCACACTCTCTTCCAGGAAACTGTCTTGAATTTTCTAATATCACCATCACTAGTCCATAAGAAATTCCTAATAATTTTCTCACATACTTTAATCACAGATGAGGGCCATTTGTAGACTGACATATTACAGATAGGAACACTACACATAACAGATTTGACAAGCACAAGTCTATCTTGAAATAAGAGTAACTTACCCTTCTATGATGCTAGCTTGTTCTGTAGATGTTCAACTATGGACCAAACCATTGCAGAAGTAACCTTACCAGGAGCAAGAAAAACTCCCAAGTATTTATCTGGGAATTTTGCCACTTCCATATTTATCAGTTCACTTATCAGCTGTTTTCTCAGTGAAGTAGCTTCATCCACAAAACATTTGCTTTTGATTTTGTTTATGATTTGCCCAGAGATAGCTTGGTATTCATCTAAAAGCTTGAATAAATTCATTAGACTTTTCTTGCCACCATTGCTGAAGATAAAGACATCATCTGCAAAAAAACAGATGTGTTGGATATATACCTTTCTTGCTAAACATTGGCTGCATCTTTCCACTCTCAACCAAAGTTGTGATGTTTCTACTCAGAACATCTTCCATTAAAATAAACAGAATAGGAGATAAGGGATCTCCCTGTCTCAATCCCCTTTCAACTGGAAAAAAAAACACATGGACCTCCAATAACCATCACAGATATTCTTGTTGACTTAAAAAGAGTAAGTAACCACTCACACCAAGAAGCAGAGAAACCATATTGCAATAAAACTTTGATAAGAAAGTCCCAACTGACTGAATCATATGCTTGTGAGATGTCAAGCTTAATACCAACATTTCCTTATCTTCTTTATACTTTCATTTCATTTACTAACTCAGATGCAAGCAAAACTTGTTCATGGATGCTTCTCCCTTTAATATAGGCAACTTGCTGAGGTGATATTAGTTTATCCATTAGCCCACTCATCCTTTTAGTGATCACTTTTGTGAAAATTTTAAAGACTACATTACTTAACCCAATTGGTCTAAAATGATTTGCAGATTTTGCCTCATGTGTCTTTGGTAGCAATACTAAAAAGCTTGAAATCATTCCTCTAGGTACAAACTTTCTCCTCCAACAGAACTGAATAGCTGCCGCTAGATCATGTTTTATTATACCCAAACACCTTCCAATTCCATTCATTTAAAACTTTTTTCAAGATCTTCAACTTCTGTAAAAACTGAAAAGCGGGATCTCCCACAATTGGTTCTGCCCAACAGTCAGACACTACTTATAAAAAATTATGATGATTGAGCCACATTTTTTGAAATTTCCTTGGAACATTTTTTGTCTTAGGAATGCTAGCACAACCACCTAATAGAGGAGCATGATCAGACACAATCCTCATACCAACTTTATAACCCCAATCTCCATATAATTGTAACCATTTTTGATTGAATGCCACTTTGTCCAAAGTACATAAAATCCTTTTGCTTCCATGCTGACAATTAGACCATGTATACTGCAAACCAGTTTTAGGAGCTTGAAGTAATTCACACTGATTTAAAAAATCACTGAACTCTAACATTGAATTTCTGTTAGGTAATTTACCACCAACCTTCTCATCTTGAGTTAGAACTGCATTGAAATCTCCCAAAATAATCCATGGTTTATTGAGATCACTTTTAACTTCATTTCAGACCATAAAAACCTCCTCTGAAAAACCTTGACATGTGCATGAACTCCTGACACCAAAACATCCCATATACACACTGTAATCATTTGACTAGAAACTGAAATAACTTGAGGCTGAGCAATACTCTTGTTCCAAAACAACCATATATTTCCCTTATTACCTGGACTAGAATTATGAATCACCATTCTTTCCATTCCTGGAAGATTTAATTTATGACAAGAAGATGTATTACAAACTACTTTAGGTTCAGCTATCCAAACTAATGAAGGACTAAATTGATTTACTAGTGACCAAAGTTTGTCCTGAGCCCTTAATCTTCTAAGGCCCCTGACATTCCAAAACATGATCTTCATTATTTAGTTGGAGGGTTTCTGGTACCCCCTTTACCAGGATTCTTTCTAAAATTATATTTATTATTGAAAGGAACTTGACTATTTACCTTTGATGGAGCAGGTGAACTTTTAGAAGCAAATGTACTTGCTGAAGTTGAAGTAACCATTTCTTTCTCAACTACTTTAGCCCAAGAAGTAATTTGAACTGGTACATCAACAACTGTACCATTTGTTCCATTAACAAACTTGACACTACTATTATTTAAATTTTCTTCTTCAACTACTTTCAGAATTTTAGGAACTTCCAATATTTCTGCTTCAGAAATCACTTCACTCTCAACACTTTCTAAGGAACTAAACTTACTTTGCTGTGAAATATTTTCTCCACCTGAATTACTTGCATGAACTGTAACTTTGATAGTATCTACTACTGCATCAACATTCAATGGAGATTCACACATATCCAATGGAACTGGAGTAGGTTTCTCCTTCCTTTGAATAATTCTATTAACATTTTCAACAGTTTTACCAACTTGACTTCTGTTCTTTTCAAACCTACATTCTGAATTCAAGTGTCCCACAATTTTACATGAAGTACAAAATTTTGGACAATCTGGTATTAAAACATCTTGAAAGAAGCCTCCATATTTGGTTCCAATCCATACCCTACTTCGAATGTGTTGTGCAAAATCCACTTCAACTAATACATTTGCATAATATCCCATTTCACATTTAGCAGTAGCATTATCAATTTTGATTGGAGTTCCTATTTCTTTACAGATAGTAAACAGAACTTTTTCACCCCCAAAACTCCAAACCTAAGCCAGGAAATCTAACCCAAACCATTGCTTTTGAACTTCTCTGACTTGCTAGACGAAAATTAGAAACCCAGTTTCTGATTTGTAAAACTTGATTCAAAACTTCCCATCTCTGAGATTTGATATGCTGTTTATCTTGTTCATTGTCTAACTTAATAGTAAATAAGCCTCTTCCCAAAGGAATAAGCCTACAATCACCTACCAATTTCTATTGACTTCTTAATACAACTGCAGCATCAACAAACTTAATTTTCTGTAGATCAAGCTTACCAATTAAAGAGAATTTCCACGGATTCAAACTCTCTTCAAACAAATCATCAGGCAATTCAATCGAAGGAATTTTCTTAGAAATTTTTTCATTACTTAAAACTTCCATCTAAGAAATATTTTGATTAATCGAAGTGATTTTAGGACCAGAATCCATTAAAATCACCTGAATTAATACTCAGCAATCATTATAAAATGAGAAACAAGAATGAAGAATTGAAAATCAACACCTGAATTACTGCTGTGAAACACGAAGATTGAGATCTGGGAAGAAAAAAGTCATCGAGTCTATCGCCAATTCACAGAGCTCAACTCAGTCCGATCTATCAATCAAACATGAAATTCATAGAGATACTTCATGACCAAAAGAGAATAACATACCAACTTGTTTCGATGATTTCACATAGTCGAAACTTAGTGTATTCATCAAGGAGTTTATAAAGATACAAGATAACTCTTACAATATTCCACAGCCGCACTCCCCACAAAGATTTGGCAATTAAGCACAGGTTCAATTAAGAACTCTCCCCCACAAAATGTCATTCCCGAAAGAACAACAAGAGCGACCTTACTTTTACAAGAAAAGAAGGATTTCTTTGGACATTAACAAATCACATGAAACATGAATTTGTATCCAAAAATATCAATTGAATTAACCACAAGGAAAATGATCAATTAAATTATACATGCTCAACATAAGAGAACTTACGGAGCAACACAGTACATACACAAAGATGTGGATCAGGGAAAGACCAATACTGCGGAATAATCAAAGATTCATTCTATTTTTCATCACTGTTTGCACAATGACATATAATAGACTTAATCTTTGTAAACAAAAGCTCATCCTTTCTTCCATCAATATTTGCATAATGACATAAAAGGCTTAACTTTTGTAGTCAAAAGTTCATTCTATCTTTTATCAATACTTTCATATCGACATATAATAGAGCTAACTTTTGAACAAATATGGGACAATCAAGGTTTACGGACGTAAACAACATATCCCATAACAATTTTCAATATATAAAACCATAAAGATTAATACTGCAAAAATCATCTTCCAAATAAACTTTATAATTTAAACAAATAAATCAAAAAACATTGCAAGATGAAAAATGTTGGCAATAGCTATGTGTACTCACAATAATAGTTATTCCAAACCTAGTTATCCTTCTTAAAACACAAGAATAAATTGTCATAAGAAGTTTCCTAGACATTGTAAAGGTTTCTCAGGGCATCTACTGAGAATTCCTTCTCATTATTGAAAAACCCATTGATAATGGGATTATTCAATCCCTCCAAATCTTCAGAAATGTCAGTTAACTCACTAAGTTCTCTTTTTAGTCCACGCGAAGTGTTCTTTGTTATAGCCAACATTTGTTCATAGTGAGATATTTCTTCTAAAGGTGAAACGGTTTGAGATTTTAAATCATTTCTTTTTCTGATGAAATCTTTCACCATAGCCCTGAAGTTATTATCATAATGACAAACATACAATAGGTAGTTAGAGGAAGAACTTGAATCATTAAACGTAACCTTCACCATTTTCTTTCTTGAGGACTGGATTCCTTCACATAGATACACATTGACAGCTTCTACTGCATCCCTTTTTGTGATACCTCTAGTTATAGGTGCCATGAGACTGTATCTTTCAAAGAGAAAAGGTGAAGTACAATTTTGATCACAAATAGACTTATAGGATAACTAACCCTAAAGAAACTTTGAAAAAGTTTCCACAGTTATCGATCCATTATCTATCTTAACAACAAAATATTCACTTGCTCAAAATAACATTTAGTTATAAATGGAATACTGAGAAATAACCATCATATTTTAAAGGACTTGAGAAACCTTGATGTGATCCTTATTCTCAAGTCAAAAATAAGGATACATTACATTACTATGACTAGATAGTAATGGAGTGAACAAATTGTTCCAGTCTTGTGTCACAAGGTGACATATCAAGGTTTGTTGAATAAACAGACTTACCTCATCTGACTCTGATTCTTTAAGACACCTTCTTCTTGTACTCAGGCGTTTGCTGTTTTTCCAGAGTCAGATTCATCCTTTGCATGTCACTTTGAAGTTTGGAAATTCTTTTGTTATTCTTCTTGAATTTTCAACACTTACTTTAAACATGACTTGCACTTCCACAAAACGAGCACAACAGAAAATAGTGTTTGCTTTGTAGAGATGACTCCTGTTTGTCACAACTTTCAAGACAAGATGTTCAAGAACCACACGGAACAAATGAGTTAATTTTGCTCACAGTCTTATTTTTGAACCCTAAGCCTTTTGTGTTCCCAAAATCCTTTTGACCAAATAACATTGCCGAAATCTTGTCGGAGCTTCCTGACAATCTTTGCAGGAAACACTTGAGAGAATTAATCTCTTTTTCTTTCAGAGATAGGAATCTGGTGAATTCATCATTAAGACAATCGATCTCAAGAGTTTTCACCTGAAGTGATGATTCAAGTTTCTCCAATAAAATCTTCAGTCGAAGATTTTCTTTGTGAATCTTTTCACTTTTATCCAAGAATTCTAAGATCTCAGTGTCAGACTCACATCCTGAATCAAAATTCGAATTAATGAAAACTTCTGCCAAGAGGGCTGAAACTTCTACCAAATGTATATCTTTGACACCCTGAGATACTTCTTCTTGAACTGAATCGTCAAAAGCATTAGAGAGACAAGCCAGTCTCTCGGATCCCTTGCTTTCCTTCATAATATTCTTGATCTTTCATGTAATCAGTGATATGTTAGGATCAGATTGATTACAACAACATTCATCATCCCATGACAAGTTAGAAGCTTCACTTGTAATGGTCACAGCATTGAACGCAAACGTTCTGACTGTATTCTGATTAAGATCAAGAACTTTTAACTTTCCAACAAGAGAATTTCTGGAAAGAGTATCAACGTTATTTCCTTCAACGATGACATGCTTCTTAGAATCGTATCTGGATGGCAATGATCTGAGAATTTTCATCACAATGTCCTTTTCAGGAATAGTCTTACCTAACGCAAAAGATGCATTAAAAATTTCAGACACTTTGTGATTAAACTCATCAAATGAATCTTCATCTGCCATACGAAGGTTTTCCCAATCAGAATTTAGGTTTTGAAGCCTAGCTTCCTTTTTACAGGTATTCCCTTCAAATATAGTTTTTAAGATATCCCAAGCATCTTTAGACCGAGTGCACGTAGTCACATGGTGCTGAAGATCTGGGGTAATGGCATGGATGATAGCATTTAACCCACCAGAATTTTTCTTAGCAGCGAGAATCTCGGCAGGTTCATATGCACCAATATCCTTCGGAACAGTTACATCGCCTTCTGTAACAACCGGAGGATTATAGCCATTAAAACATAAACCCATGATTGAAAATCACACGCTTGAAGAAAGGCACGCATAATAATTTTCAACCATAAGTAATTTGAGCCATCGAAGACTGGTGGTACGTTTATAGAGACAACACTTCTGTCAATATTCAGATCGCTACAAACACAGACTTATGAGGTCTTAACGTGTTTGCCTGCTCTGATACCAATTGAAAAAGCGGGGGTACAACAACCACACCCAATATTTCGTTTGGCAATCTGAATAGACAAACTCCAATATACTTTCAAGAGAATCAACTAGACAGTCAGACTCAATCTAGAGAAAAGTATATCAAAGAGTTTATATCTCTATCTCTTAATTCAATCCGCAATCATCAAATAGGAATTTGCGAGACCGATTGAATATAAGAGAAATAACTTGAACGGTACCAAAGACCAATGTAAAGGTTGGATTTACCAATTGATCGATTCAATGCACAACCTGTGATATTTCAATTATATAAAAAAATATAATGCGGAAAAGAAATAACACATACACTAAAAGTTTTGTTAACGAGGAAACCGCAAATGCAGAAAACCCCCGGGACCTAGTCGAGTTTTGAACACCACACTGTATTAAGCCGCTACAGACACTATCCTACTACCAATGAACTTCATACTGGAATGTAGTTGAGCCCTAATCAATCTTACACTGATCAAGGTATAGTTGCGCTCCTTACTTCTCTGAACCCCAGCAGGATTCTATGCACTTGATTCCCTTAGCTGATCTCACCCACAACCAAGAGTTGCTATGACCCAGAGTCGAAGAATTGATAAACAAATTTGTCTCACACATAAAAGTCTATTGGAATAGATAAATCTGTCACCCACAGAAATACCTACGAGTTTTGTTCCGTCTTTTGATAAATCAAGGTGCACATGAACCAATTGATAAACCGGACTTATATTCCCAAAGAACAACCGAGTAGTATCAATCACCTCACAATAATCTTAATCGTATGGTAGCGAAACAAGATATTGTGGAATCACAAATGATGAGACGAAGATGTTTGTGACTACTTTTAATCTTACCTATCGGAGATAAATCTCAAGCAAATCTTAGCAAAGATAATACTCAATCACGATAGTAAAAGTAAGACCAGAACACGCAACTACAGAGAAAATAGTTGGGTCTGTCTTCACAATCCCAATGAAGTCTTTCAGTCGTTAACCTACAGGGTTTTGTGAAAAACCTAAGGTAAAAGGAGAAGCGACTCTAGTCGCAACTAGTATCACACAGAAGGTGTGGGGATTAGGTTTCCCAGATGCTAGAGTTCTCCTTTATATAGTTTTCAAACCAGGGTTTGCAATCTACGTTACCTTGGTAACAAAGCATTCAATATTCACCGTTAGATGAAAACCTGATTAGATACAAGCTAATATCTTTCAACCGTTAGATCGAACTTAGCTTGATATACACAAATGAAATGTACCCTCATTTAGGTTTAAGTAACCGTACCTAAACATGTACACCATGTTGGCTCAACAGTAGTTAACCGAGGTTAGCTATATGAACACTCTCACATCAACCTTATTCATCTTTACTATAACTAGTTCAAATGACTCAAATGAAACTAGTTAAAGAGTTGTTCGATTGCTATATTCTCATAGAAGTATACAAGAACACAATTGAAGAAAAATCGGTGTTATTCACTCGAATCAATTCATGAATATTATAGCCACGGTTTCAAAGAATGCATTCCTTAATATATAAATGTATTTGTTCATGTCACAACCGATTTTAGAACTTTAACCACTCAAGTATGAAAACGGGTACGCATGCTTGAATAGCCGGACCAAGTTTGGTTTTCGCTAGTATGCGAACGGGTATGCATACCTCCAAACCCAGCAGAATTTTCCGGACATGAACCTTACGCCAGTGTGCGTACGGGTACGCGTACTTAGTTTCCTGGACTTCTCAAACCAATAGGTACGCATACGGGTATGCATACTATGGTTCCCGGACATGGATCACATATATGCAAGAGTGCATAACATGTTTATAATCCAATGTTGGTTAAGTGTTCTAAACTCTATTTTAATCATTGAAACTTTCTTAGAGGATGACAATAGCCGTTTTCACACACTATTAGTATCAAAGCAATTTTCAAGTTATTGAAATAATCATAACGAAACATTCCAAGATGTTACTCGTCCGTTAGATGTTACTCGTTTACACCAAATGATTGTATCATAACGAAATATTAGTATCAAAGCAATTTTAAATTTTCAAGTTATTGAAATATTAGTATCAAAGCAATTTTCAAGTTATTGAAATATTAGTATCAAAGCAATTTTCACACAGTCAGACTCAAGTTAACGAAATATTAGTATCAAAGCAATTTTCAATTTTCAATTTTCAAGCAATGTTACTCGTCTACACCAAATGATTGTATCATAACGAAAGCAATTTTCAAGTTATTTAAATAATCATAACGAAATATTAGTATCAAAGCAATTTTCAATTTTCAAGTTCATCTACACCAAATGATTGTATCACACAAACCATGTAAGATGTTACTCGTCGATTTTCACATGATTATCTTTAGACTTTCGTCAAGAATATAAGATGAACTTGGTTGAAGCTTTACCAACACATATTTCGAGAAATATGTAAGCGAGTTAAACTCAGCTCGAAATCTCAAATGTGCATAATCGAAAACTATAGTAGTACGACTTTTGTCACAATATAGGAGATAGAGTAGAAATAGACTTTCCAAGTGATAGATGAGTTTTAGTTTCCACATACCTTTTGTTGATGAAGTTCCACAAGCTCTCCTTAGTAGTCCTTCTTCTTCAATTGATGAACGTCGTGAACTCTAATGCTCAACTACACAATCTATCCTAGTCCGAGACATCACTATAAGTAGACTAGAAATCAAGAATTATAGTTTTGATCACTAACATTGACAAACGAGCTTGAGATAGCAACGCCTGTGAGTTCGACCGAGCAATGCTCTAACAAATTGATGTACCGGACTTATATTCCCAAAGAACAGCCTAAAAATATCAATCACCTCACAATAATCATAATCTTATGGTAACGAAACAAGATATTGTGGAATCACAAACGATGAGACGAAGATGTTTATGACTACTTTTTATGTTGCCTATCGGAGATTAAATCTTGAGCAAATCTTAGAGAAAGATAGTACTCAATCACGATAGAAAACAGCAAGATCAGAACACACAACTACAGAGAAAATAGTTGGGTCTGGCTTCACAATCCCAATGAAGTCTTCAAGTCGTTAACCTAGTATCACATAGGAGGTGTGGGGATTAGGTTTCCCAGTTGCTAGAGTTCTCCTTTATATAGTCTTCAAATCAGGGTTTGCAATCAGTGTTACCTTGGTAACAAAGCATTCAATATTCACCGTTAGATGAAAACCTGATTAGACTCAGGCTAATATCTTTCAAATAAAAAGTGACCTCATTTAGATATGAATAACCGTACCTAAACGTGTACACCTTTGTTGGCTCAACAATAGTTTACCTAAGTTAGCCATATGAACACTTTCATATCAACCATATTCATCTTAACCATAACTAGTTCAAATGACTCAAATGAAACTAGTTATAGAGTTTTTCAATTGTTTATATTCTCATAGAAGTATACAAGACACAATTGAAGCAAAATCGATTTTGATTCACTCGAATCAAGTCATGAACATTATAGCCACGGTTTGGAAAAGATTGCATTCCTTAATATATAAATGTATTAGTTCATGAACAAACCGATTTTAGAACATAACCCACTCAAGTATGCAAACGGGTGCGCATACCTAAGTGGCCGGACTAAGTTTGGGTTCGCCAATACGCGAACTGGTACGCATACCACAAACTCAGTTAAATTCACGGAACTTGAACCTCACGCCAGTACGCGAACCGGTATGCGTACTTGGTTCCCGGACCTTGATTAAACCAAACAATACGCATACAGGTATGCATACCATGGTTCCCAGAATTGGATTACACATATGCAAGTACGCATACTGTGCTTATATCCAATTGTTCTAAACTCTCATTTCAACCATTGAAGCATTCTCGGAAGACGACAATAGCTGTCTCACACAAACTATTAGCTTCAAAGCTATTTTCAAGTGATCGAATGATCAATACGAAACATTTCGAGTCTACATCAAATGACTATCTCACACAAATCATGTAAGATGTTACCAGGCGATTTTCACATGATCATCTTTTGACTTTCGTCAAGAATATAAGATGAACTTGGTTAAAGTGAAAGATTACCAACACATATTTCGAGAAATATGTAAGCGAGTTAAACTCAGCTCGAAATATCAAAATGTGTATAATTGAAGTCTATATATCTATATGACTTTTGTCTCAAATAGGAGATAGAGTAGATAAACTTTTGAGTGATAGATGAGTTCAAGTCTCCACATAACTTTTGTTTTGATGAAGTTCCACAAGCTCCCCTTAGTAGTTTTTCATCTTCAATCGATGAACGCCATGAAGTCTAATGCTCAACTACACTTTCTATCCTAATCCGAGACTTAGCTATAAGTAGACTAGAAATCAAGACTTATAGTTTTTACAACTAAACTTGACATACAACGCTTGCGAGTTTGACCAAGCGGTGCTCTAACAAATGAAAATAAAACAAGGGCCAGATGATTACCTAGAACAAATAGTTAGATCCCATGGAAGCTTACTTTTTTTCTTCACAAAATCACTACAGATTAGTTAGTTGGAACCATAGACAGTAGGGAACCATGATTTCATACATACCCCGACACCTACAGAAATGCTACTTAATTAATTCCGGCAAAAGTAGGTGGCCAGCAATCTACCTTGTCAAGCTTAGCTAGGAGCCTGCACATTTTACAACAAAACAACAATTTAACAAAATCACTACAAATTAGTTAGTTGGAACTGTCGACAGTAGGAAGCTCTAGAGATAGCGCATAAACCAAAAAATGTGTTAACGTATTAAACTAACAAGTCAATCAAAATTGCATTCATAAGTAGTATAGGACTAGCAACCTTAGCATGTCCATGACCGTCACTGGCAATTGAAATTGAAATTTTGCATAAAAGCTGCTCCAACTCCAATACTTGCATTTAGAAGAGTACTTGCATTTTGCATATAAGCTGCTCCTAATTTCATCTTCTTTACATCTTCAAGTTCCGATGTTGCAAAGACTCTCAATTCAACCTGAAATCTTAATAACCGATGGCATTATTCAACACAAGTTCGGTGAAAACTTATCATTTCCAGCGCTTATTTTAACCATCGAAACAATCAAGATACTAGATAATAACACCACTGCTTGCAAGTATTTCAGTGATTAGCAAACTCGATGACTTGAATCCAATTAACAATCCCTCCAAGTACTGATGTTGCTGGTCGAAATTAAGAAAAGTCTACTTCAGTCGGCACCACCACCACCATCATCATCGACTAACATAACAGTAGATTGTGAATCCAGTTAGAAAAATCATTTGGATGAATTTAGTAATAGAGATTTGATATCCTTTACCATGCACCACCAGTAAGAAGTATCACCACTACCACCATCTCCCAACAAACAAAATCACACCCATCTCCGCCACCACTATCACCACAACCGCAATAAAGTTGAATTTGGATATGTAGAATACAATAATAAATCATACCTCCTCCACCACCGCCAGCACCACCACCATCATCAACTCTAAAATTACCAGAAATCAAAATCTAAAACCCAAATATCATCCAATACTCTCGAGATTAATCAAATTGAGATAAAACACAGATTCATTCTAAATCAAATCATATACAAACACGAAATCAATTTTGAAAAATCTCTGAAACCTAAAAAGAAATGGCACACCTCCTCCACCACCACCGACGCTGCCAGAACCACCATCGCTATCATCATAGATACTTCTCTCTATTCAATAATTCAAAAAAGTTTAACTACAATATTACCAGAAATGTAAACCTAAAATTAGATCTCGATCTCGTTGAATCTGATTTTAAAAATTAATATTTAGACGAAGAAGAAGATGAAAAGGAGGTCGCATCGGTTGCTGATAATTGTGGATTAAATCGTGAATCAGTTGGCGGCGGCGAATGTGGTGGTAGTTGTGCAGGAGGAAAAGAAGATAAAGAAAAAGAAAAAGAAGACCAACTTCTGGTGATGATGCTGGAGTAGGGGTTGAAAGCATGAAAATAAGATTGAAGCGACGGAGCTGGTGGTGGTGGTTGCAGTGGTGCTGTTGTTGGTTAAAAGAACAGGAGAGAAAGAAAAAGTGATGAAAGAGCAAGTGAATCGATCAAAAGTTAAAAGAAGAAGGGTAAATTTGGAAAAAATAAAAACGTTGATGGACCCTAATGAACATATAGAGAGAGAGGTATATTTATTATACGATAAGAATATTTGTGAAGCTCATTAAAACAAAGGGAATTTATTCCACTATAAAGAAAAGACATGTTTTTGGTACGACCTTTTTTTTGTCCGGACACCCCGGAATTATTATGTTGCCTTTCTCTTAAAATCAGGTTTCTTCATTGTGCGCCGGTAAATTCACACAAAACCAAGGGTAGCTAACAACTTCGAATCTCTTTTCTTTTCCGACTTCGTTTCTTACTCCTCATTAGTTCTCTTCTCAGACGATAATCTTATTAGGGTTTTTTTTCCAATTTCAATTGAACGTATTTCAATCATATCAAAACATTTTCTAATTATCTCAACTATGTAGTTACAGATTCAAACCCTATTTCCCAATTTAAATTGAGGACCAAATCGAGTGGTTTTAGGTTGGAAATTTACAGTTCAATTCGAGCTTCATTTGCGCAATATAAGATACTACAGGTTCGTTTTTGTTTTCTTTTTTGAATATTGACCTAAATTCTGTAATTTGGGATTTTAGCATGTGATTTAACCTGTCCAATTTATTTTCTTTAGTTTCAGGGATTAATTTTGCATATCAACTTTTGATTCAATTGTCAAAAATTTAGAGCTTCATTATATTCCAACACTTCATTTTCAATTTTTTATGGTTTTGGTAATTTTAGTTTACTTTTGGGTTTCAGTTGAAGCAAGAGTAGATGGTAATGGATGGTCAACTCTGACCCCCAACTTCATTTCCATCAAACCTAAATTCACAGGATTAAACAATTCTCCCCAAATCAAAGTTCTTCATGTAAGTGCCATCTAATTACGTATATAGGTTACATGACAACATGATCATATGCATGTATAACAATCAGTATAGTAGTATACCCAATTTTATAAAAATTGTCAGTCATTAGCAGGAATGTTGTTTTATGCAATTTAGGGTTCCCATTATTTTTTTGGAAGCTATTGCGTTTTTCTCTGGATGTCTCTATTATGAAATCAAACTATTAGGCTTCAGATTTCTACCTTAAAGCAATTCCCCTGGATCCTTAATAAGTTCGCCTCTCCCTCATACCTTAGATCTTTACCAAGAAATGAAACAATAAATCAGGTCCTCCATATAACAAAATGTACGTAGTAGGAGCAATTTCTACTGTAGGATCATCTTTAAGGTCAAACATAGGGATGGTCTCGCTTGCATATAGGGAAAAAATTCTTCTTCAATTCAACCATTGTCTTATGCAGTCTGTATTCTGTTCTTCATGGCCACACTTCAGAATTCAAACTCTTTCCTGGCGCTCATGCTCAGCCTGACAAATAGGGAAGATTCCAGTTTCGTCATTCATATCTTTAGGAATTGAACCGGTGTTTGGCAATTAGAATTAGAAGTTTCAATCATAATTTTGCTGATATGAAGATCAATATATAAAGGCTTTGATTCCACGAACTCACACAAAATCACGGATTTATCATTTTTGAAACATGATATTCAAGTTATCACACCAAAATAGTTTGCATATATAACTTAAATATGAATACTTTTTCCAGCTTTAAATGTTTATTTTGTGAATCTGCTTTAGCTTTGAATACTTTTCATTCACTGCAACTTTGTCAACAAGGTCTAGAATCACCTTCACTACTCTCATGAAGAGGTTTTTGAGTAATATGATGACTTGCGTGATTGGATGAACAATTGGTTCCACCTGAGTATCAAAAACAAACAAAATATCAGGTGGAGTAACCTGTGTGCAACTGTGATCTAGCAAATCTAGAAAGCCAGCTGCCTTTAGGTGTTTCAAATTAAAAATAGCAGTGTCCGAATATCCCATTGTCTACTTTGAAATGATCATTTTTTTTTTTTTTGCTATTTATGATCTAGAGACTCAATAATGTACCATGTGGGAGTTTCCTGGAATGTTGCTACCATTAGACAATTCTTTTTTTTTTTGTTTTTTTTTTTTTTTGAAGCATGACATTAAACTAATCTTAATCTGGTAGCAAAATGAGTAGCATATGACAATTTTTGCGACAATTTGGTCTTTTGCATTCCGAGCTCACTTTGGTCTTTAGTTCTCCGTTTCTATGATAAGTAAGCTATTAACTTTGGATTTCTTCAACTTGGCAGTCAATTTCCAGCGTGACCCAACTGCCTTCTTAACTGGGTTGATGGTTTTAGAAAAAAAAAAACTTTCAACCAAGCAATCATGTTAACCTATAGATTAAATGGTTGAGGGTTGCACTTGATCTTCGTTCATATTACTGTTTCAAGGAAAAGAATTATAATATTATTTTATATGAAATGTTAAGATTTTGTAGAGTTTGAGAATATCATTCTTCTAGTGATACCCAAAATCCTTCACTCTCTCGGCAGTTACAAAACAATGAAGTCTACTTAACATTTTATGCTCTTTGTTTGGAAATATTTCATACCTTGCCAATATATGGTTGTGTCTGCATTTGAAAAAATACCAATCTGGAGGTGGCAAGTCCAACTATTTGAATCTTATAAAAACATGGCCTCCTTCTGGATAATTATTTGATTAGTTATTGCAACTATTTTAGAAATTGTTTGTATCACACTAACTAGGTTTTTTCTTTTCTGTTTTATCTCAGAAACATTGGTGTCTTATTATCCGAAAAAACCGAACGCTTCAGATATGCTGCAATAATGGGTAAGGGTTTGTCTATAATAGTTGAGGGCTTTAATTACAAGTTCAATAAGTGGCAGCTAGATTATACTTTAAAGCTCAAGTTTTGTACAAGATTGCACATTAATCTTATCGCTTCATGGTTCATGATGGAGACTTATTCTCACCGCTGAATCAAATATATTGTACAGTAGCTAACTTACATTGGCTGTTTTGATATCTTTAAATGGCTTCATGTAAAAAAATGTATTCATTGAATCTATCTATTGCGATTCATCATTTATATGTGTGCAGTCTCTTATTTTGACTAATTTTTTTTTTTAGAATTGTAATCAAGGATAATAAGGTTTCAAATCTTCATGTATTCTTAGATATTCATTAGCCACCCAATCTTTGTTTTCCATGTCAATGCATAAACCACACCCATAGTTTGTTGCTATTCCATGTTAAAAAAAAAGAAAAAAGAAAAAAGAATAAAAAGAACACGATCCACTTGCATAAGTTTTGGCGGGCGGGCAGGCGCATCGCGCGTGCATGTTATACTAGTATTAAATAAACAGAAGATTCTTTATTCTAATTTATCTTTGATCCAAATCTTGATTTGTGAGATTGACAAGTGAGTTGGTTAATGGACATATTTAGTCATTTGTTGTTTAGGGTTATGATCATAGGGAGTTGAGAGTGGAAGTCTTCACAACAGATGAAGAAATTTAAGATATTGGACTCTGTCTTGGGATTCATGTGCGTAGACTGAATTAATTGTATGCGTAGGTATACTAAGGAACCGAATAACAAAAGAGTGTTTACCTGATCTCAACTAATCAATTTGTATAGCGGCTTAATTATGAGAGTCTCAAACCTGGACTAGGTCACCGAGGTTTTCTGCCAAGCAGTTTTCCTCGTTAAAAAAAATCTTGTTTGTGTTAATTTACTTTTCTTTTGGATTTATAATTAATGTTGTAGTTATAATAAATTAAATACACTTGTAGGTTAATCCACTTGGTACGATCCCATAGATAGTTCTGTTCAAACTTTGACTATATACCAAGTTACATCTTGGTTGAAATAATCTTTTGATAATTATTGTTTCTGTAAGAGTATAAAATGTATGTCTATATAGGTCGATATCGAAAAGATTGTGGTGTACTCGGTACCCTCGTCATTTCAAAGGACGCATTAACCATTTAAAAGAATAGGTGGATAAAGGGTTTTTTATTTTAATTTTAATAGCGCTTTTGAATACAAATCTGCTTCTGACTTCTGCTTATCCATAAGTTGAAATCAGAAGCAAAACTATTTTGTTTCAAAAAAATTAACTTTTCAACTTCTAGAAATCGAAAAGCTACTTCTGATGTGCTATCTAAACGGGATATAAGTGGTACGTCTCAAATAATTTTGTTTTAATGTGATCAAAGAAACCTTTTGACTTCACTAGAGTTACAAAAGTGAAGTCCCTCGTTTTTTGTTTTTTTTTGGGTCAATCAACAATTACAATTTATTCAAATCAAAGTGTGATTACATGATCGCTTACAAGAATAACAAAAACATCAGAATACAAGATAATAACCCTAATACAAATGAAGATATCAATTACAAGTAAATCGCGAAGAGAAAGAGCCATATACCGTAAAGATACCCAATTTTTGTAAATGTAATAGGGAAGGATGATGGTATAATCCGAAATCGATTCCGACCATTTAATGATTTTCTTCTTTTTCAATAAGAGATGCTCCTATAAGAAATGAGTTATTTTCCCAAAATCTTGTAAATCCAAACGAACCCGGATGCCCTAAATCCTTTGGATTGAATACGGATTCTAAGCAATACCGTGTTAGATTGTCGATGTTCTTGAATCGAGAATAGCAAGTCACGAACCAGCGATCAAGGTTTGAATAAATCGCCCTCAAAGCGAAGAGAAACTTGCCCCAAATGACGAAGAAAAATCGCTCCAAATAGCGAAGAAATATGTCAAATGAATCAAAAACAAAAGAAATCTACTTTTATTCGATTAAAACTTAAAAAAGAAAAAGAAATCTTGCTCAGATCTGGTCCAAAAATGACCAAATCTGAGCAAGAGATTAATGGAGGCTAAGGTTTTTTCTTAGAGAGATGAGAAAGGGAGAGGAGAGAAAAGGAAAAAATGAAAACTACGAAGTCCCTCATATTAACAAGCAAGTTAAGTCGTATCAATTTTTGTTTAAATCCTAGGTCTGTAAAAACTGGTCTTCTTATTGCATCCTTCAATTATAGTTATTATATTTCATTTTACCAAAGGTGTAGCAGGGTGAATCATAATATTTTTTCGCAAGTTAGAGCATAAGTGCTTCAGAATCCCTCACCAACAGAAATGTAAATAGACTAATGGTGGGTTTGGAGGTAGAACTTTAAAGGTGGGATTTATGGGTCCATGGGATTTGGTGGAATTACGTTTCCTTCGGTATGTTTGGTTGTCCAAATCCGTGGAATCACGTTTTCCACGGGAATCAGTTTTCCAGCAAATCTTCCATATGGAGTCCGACCCCTCCCCCTAAGATTTGCTGGGAAACTTATCAGAGGATTTATGGACCCACTTTTTTTTAACTTTAAATCTCATATATATACACAATTTTAAAATTCCGAGGGTAATACCAAACAGTATATGGACTTTAAAACAAGATAATTCTATATATCCTGGGAATTTTAAATGAGTTACCAAACACACGAAGAATTTAAATGAATCCCAAAATTTATAATCCCATGGGATTATAAATCCTCGAAATTGTGAATCCTACGAACAAACCCACCATAAGCGAAAATGTGAAGACGAGTTGATAAAATATCCTCCAAGAGACCCTATGGTTTTAGGGGATCTCTTATAGGATGTAAATGGTCTTAATTAACCACATTTTATCATTTTAACGCTTTAAGAAGTGTAAATGTTAGTTATTTATTGTGAAAAGAATTTCACAAATTAAAAACAAAACTAGATACATGTGGCCAAATTTTTCTACGGAAAAGAGTCTTTTTAGAGATGTCGACTTTCTAAGATCTGGGACATATTGGTTTAATATTATCAAATGATGTTCTTCTACAATATCCGTCTATGAAAAACCCGAGGATCTGTGGGAAATGCCCCAAGCCTATCACAACTTAATATATAAACATCGTAAGACCTATTCCTATGGTATGTCAAACCGATGTATTTTCCATATATGTACCCATTATGCACCTGTCTAAGTGGTAAACGAATGTGTCAATATGTCAAATATATCATATAGGCATACACGATGGAGTTTCCAGCAAGCGATAGAAACTCTATCGTTTTGTTGAGCGATAGAGATTTTATTGCTGGCGTTTATCTCCAGCGATATTCTCTTTATCTACGAGTAATTTTAAACTATATTCCAAAAAGGTACTTTTCCCGGTTCAGATGGACGGGTAAACCTTTTCCCTGGGTCAAAAGGACAAGACTCTTTGGTATTTGAAACATACTAAATTACCCTTAACGTTCTTCTCCCTCTCTAGATAATATCGATCTCATTTTTATTTGGAAACACCGATCCTCTTCTTCTCTATCGACATCATCTTCCTCTACCATCCCACCATCACCACCATCAACAACATAATCTTCTTCCACCTCCGTTATCAACGCCATTAATCCCATCTCCACTACCAGAAACACCAATACCACCATCGACAGATCTCAACTTTCTCCACCACCAACATCGACACCACCACCACCATCTCTATTACTAGAAAACACCAACGCCGTCGACAACATCGTGTTTATCCAACACCGTCACCGACGCCGCCGCCACCACCACCGTCCATAAAGAAATTTCTGATGCCCTAATTCAAATTCACAATTTGAGAAAATTAGGGTTTTGTGTTAATTGAAATATATGCTCAAATTGGTAAGCTTCGAACCCTAATTGTCTTTGATTACATTCAAAATAGTTTAATATTGGTTAGAAAATTTGGTGCATATGTTACAGATTCGTTTATAAATATGAGACGTGAATGTAATGCTGAAATTGTTTTCATCCAAGTTTAAACAAGGATGAAACTGGTTTCATATACGTTTAACCTATGTAAAAACTAGTTTGAGATTAATTGAATTTGGTTTGGATGAAACTGGTTTCATCCTGTTTTGGGTTGAGCTGAAATTGTTTTCATCTAAGTTTAAACAAGGATGAAATTAGTTTTTTTTTTTTTTTTTTAAATGTGTATTCATTGAATGAAACCTTTTTACATCCTATATTATTACACGTTGAAATCAGTTTCATCATGTATTATATATAAACTTCAATTTGTGGTTCTGTTATAAGTTCTAACTTAGTAACTTAGTGAATGTAGGTATTTTCGGGTAATGGTTATAAGTATTGGATGAAACTGGTTTGCGTATTGTATGGGTTAAGAATTCACAAGCAGAAAGCTAATTCTCCATTATTGAAATCATGCTCATCAGGTGTTTGTAAGAATGTCAAAATAGGTAGAAGATGAAACTGGTTTTCATATTGTTTTTGTTGTATTGATGGTTAGCTGTATTGGATGAACCTATATTTGAGGTCAGTTGTATTAGATGAAACTGGTTTGCATCTGGTTGTTATAATAATGATGTAACTGGTTATCTGTATTACATGAAGAGATGAAACTAGTCTGGTGCCAAATGCACAATGGTTTTAGGTCATCAAACTGATATGTAGAAATTGGGTTTCATCTAGCTCTAATATAGGATGTAATTGGTTTCATCTGATACCTGCTGAAACTGGTTCTCGTCTAGCTTTAAAGATATGATGTAACTGATTTTCATCTAGCTTTAAAATAGGATTTAACTGGTTTCGATTTAAATTGTTGCAGGAAGCAATGGGGATATTGAGTTGGAAGCAAAGGATAAGACAATCTTGGACAGAAGAAACAGATGGAATTGTCTATAGTTTAAAGATGGAAAAGAGGTGTTGATATTCATGGGGTCGATGCTGTTGTTGGTAATGACATTGGAGGAGAAATGGGTTTCTAATGAATCTGATGGGTGGTCACCGTTACTGCAATAATAGGTTTGTGATTGGTATTGCTGCCAGAGATGGATGTGTAGAGCAATAGAAGAGAGTATGAATCTCAGGTTGTTGTTGATTGGTTGAGTAGATGGATCTGGTGTTGTTACCATGAACTTGAAGTTATACTCTAGGTTTTACTGAGATAGTGACTGTGTTGCAGGTTGAGATTGCAGCTGACCTAGTGGTGCTGGTGAAACATGGAGGAGCTGGTGAAGTTTTGAAGTGGGTGCTACAATGGCATGACTAATAGATTGCAGGTTTGCTCGATTTGTGGAGTTTGCAAGGGAGTTACAGAATGATTTGAAGAGAATCAGTTGATTCTGGTATTGTTTGTTCATAGGGTGTAGTCTAAGGGAAAAGATGATTAAATAATGAGTAGACCTTGTATATGAATACTCAATGATGAAAGTAGGTGATGGAAGTTGAACAAGGACTAACAATGCCGTTTCGTTTCAATTTTTTAGCAATAAGTCGCAACAAGAAAATATTAATGTAAATTAAGTTTAAGTTTTTTGTTTGTAAAACTTTATCTTTGCATGCGTTTATGAACCTGGATTCATCCATGGATGTATATTTCTTAATTGCAGGTCAATTAATATGAAAAATTTACTTAAATTAATTGTAACTTGTTGATATTTCATACAATCTAGTCTGAATATGCAGGATGAAAGCCAGATGCATCTTGACACAAAAATATATTTTTGTTTGAATATGCAGGATGAAACTGGTTTCATCCAAGATTTTTTTTTCTTTAGATTGTCCAGGATAAAAAAAAATGTTGAAATGATCAGGATGCAATTGGTTTCATCTTTTCCAAAAATCTGGGTTTTTCAAAATATGCAGGATGAAAACAGTTTCATTCTTATTTAATCTGTGTTGTTCCTGAAATGATCAGGATGCAATTAGTTTCAGATTGTCCAGGATAAAAAAAAATGTTGAAATGATCAGGATGCAATTGGTTCCATCTTGTCCAAAAATCTGGGTTTTTCAAAATATGCAGGATGAAAACAGTTTCATTCTGATTTAATCTGTGTTGTTCCTGAACTCATTCAAGTTTTACCATAAAAAAAATGAAGAGCATCTACGATTGAACATGAGTCGGTAGAATGCATAACCATAGAAATTTTTTGGAAATTCAAAGCATCTGCAAGAAGTATATGAATAAAGTCAATGTTATTATTCAGTTGAATACATAAAGAAACAAAACATGAAAAGCTAATGAGTATTGAGTAATACAAGATGAACCTGGATTCATCTATGCTAAATCATCACATGAAAAAACACAGTTCACAAACAATTGAATTAGATTATTAATTGAACTTAAAAACACATCATCTGAAAGCTAATTCGGTACGATTAATATTGAATTAAGAAACCCCTAGAAGATTAAGAGTAAAATTCCAAAGTTAATAAAAATTAAAACACATCATCAATAGCTAATGAAACTTCAATTCTTCTTCAACCCGGAGCTTATACCAGCGGAACCCATTTTCAGGCACACATCGAGAACCTAGTCTTCTCATCACCATCGACTTCCATTTCGATCAAATATCATATCCAAACTTGAACGAAAATCTGTAATTTTCTTTTGAATAATGACAATGGAGGACATAAAGATTAAAGAAGCCCGTTCTTCCGATTAAGATAATCTGTTTTACAAACTTGAAACAGAATCGGAAGAATCTGTTTTGAATATTTTCAAAAGATGCTTGGTAATTTTTCATCGAGAATCTGTTTGAGGATGAAGAAGCCTGTTCTTCTTTGGATCAAAAGTCTTTGTCACCCAAAATTAAAGAAGACAAGGACATATTGGTCCATTCCAGTTAATTAATAAACAAAATTCTGGGTGAAATATCCAAAATGGATAATTGAAAAGTATTTTTTTGATTCTTGTCCATTTAAACAGTATCAAATTTTACAAGTCTTTTTCACCCAGGAATTGTTGTTTTTGGTCTTTTTGGCCAATTTTATGTTTTTTAATTATCTTAATATGTTTTCATAAATAAAGGGACCCACTAAAGATTTTAAATATATAATATCCCACATGGACCCCACAAAACACACAAATATATTTTTTATTAATTAAGGTCCCACCTAACACAGTTAAATACTATATCATTTTAATCAATTTTGCCATATCTACCACATTGGAGAAATGAATTTGCGTAAATTTTATACCACATCTCATAGGAATAGGCCTAAGAAGCTTAAAAAGTCTAGTAAACGTTATAGCATGGATAATGATAACTTAAACAAAGGATAACTTGTATATTAATAAAATTAAAAAGACATACATACACCGCGAAAATATAAGAGATCCCTTATTTGTTTATTACTCATTCAATTTGGACGAGTTTGAGAAACATTTTAATCGAACTTTACAAATTTGAATTTACCGTGGTCAACCTTTGGTGATGGTTTAGGCGATGGATTCTCAGTGTCCTGATCTTCGTCTTCCTCGTCCGCACCCCCGTCCCGACCGGGCATACTTCTGCATCTTTCTGCTTTCTCGCACCCTTTGTGATATGGATTGGCTACGTGAGGGTCTTTCATTCGGCGACACGCTTTTCCGGTGCAATGTTCATCAGGGGTATCCGGGATCAAGTCACCGTAATTGATTGTCTTTCCCTTAGCTAAGGTTGATTCCAGCAACAAGGAACACGCGAATACCGTTGCCATGCACATAATCAATACCCTAGTCATGGACGCCATTGGTAGTTTGTTACCTAGCTAGAAAATTCAACAAGCTATATTATTGTTATTTTGATCGGTAATTCGACAAAATAATTGTTTGATTAAAATGTTTCTGAAGAAATAAAAATTCATTTGAGTATTTAAAGAGATGATTTGTGGTTGATTTTTATTTTTCATTTTTGGGTGTATACGGTTAGTGAACAAAGTGTCTGGATAAATAACCATACGTTTCATTTCCCTACAAAATTTAAGGGAAAATTATTACTACTCACTAAATTAAGTATATGCACTATTCATCGTGCTGACTAATATGATCTGTTTGGACACATTCTCACCGTACATGCTAATGCTACTATTCATGTCAGTCTGTATGTATGTCCTTCATAGCAGTCTGTCTGTATGTCCTTCCTATGTATGTCCTTCATAGCAGTCTGTCTGTATGTCCTTCCTTCGTAGAATAGTATTATTTTTAGGCCTTCCGTTTTAGGAAAAGTGTTACTTTCAGGTTTTCAATTTGGCTTATTTTTAGGTCAAATTAAAAAAGTAGAAGTAACACTTTTCCTGAAACGGAAATAGTATTTGTTATTAGGTGTTTTCATAAATATTTGCCGCTACGGAAGGGGGCCCAAGGGATGATAGCCCCACCTGTTGTGTTCGACCTTAAAGGTAAGGTAACAGGGGTCTAGGGAGCAGCGTCCTCTTAGGAGAGTGCGAGACAGTGTCTCGTAGAAATTTTCTCTGGTTTTGAATTTGAAAACCTAATTCGGTTTCCATAAATTTCCACAAACACGTCTTTTACTATAAGGTTTTCTCCATGAGACACCATTAATAGATGTCTTTTGAAAGCATCTGTCGGAGATGAAGAGACATCTACAAAAGGCATGAAACCCTCTAAAAATTGTAAAAACTTTCTCCCATTTCAACATAATCAAAATTATCTGATTTCTTTTCTCTCTAAGCATCATCGGAATCCATAAACTGTGTGTCCTTGGTTGGGTCAAGGGAGTATAACTATTGAATCCAACAACGTTATTAGGACTTCATTGTATCCTAAAAGCATTATTTCATTGACCGATTGTACTCGCAAATTATTTGTGGATGGTCGAAATGTTTGCCGAATTTTTTTGCAAATCCTTGAAATCGGTGTCACAACATTCTTTTCTGTTCTCTGAATTTCATCCTCTAGTACCCAATTTCCAACATTTGTTTCCGGAACATAACGATTGTGTGTGTTTTGATGAGTTGTTTGAATGAAAGTAAAGCCTCTCTAATCATTTCTTATGCTCTTGTTAAAGTCTTTGCCACTAGTATCAAATTATAAACATTTCAAATGGTTTATGTTTTAAATGTGTAATTTATATTATGTTTAATTGTTTTGGAGATGAGAAATTTTCTTGGCGGTGACGTTTCCCTGAATGCTTCTCGTCAGAGCCGATCCCCAGTCTTGAAGGATCTTGTGCGAAGTTGATTAGAGGGCTTTTATACTCCCTCCTTTTCAAAATAATAGGCAGGTTTGTGTGTAAATTTACACACAAACCTGCCTATTATTTTGAAACGGAGGGAGTATATACAACTAAGTTATCTTTTTTCCCCGATAATTTCGGAACAATAATTAATAAATTTTTTATCAAATAAAAGAACCAAAAAAAAAATGATGATGAAAACTCAAAAAATAATTCAAAGTTATACCAAAATCATAACATGATTTGTATTCATTGTCAAACTATGTTGAATCAGTAACTAATAGTTAATTTATTTGTATAGAATTAAAGAAAAAAAGAGATTCATGGTCATATTTTTGTCTAATTTAAGTATATTAGTATTGAAAATACGAGGGTACCCGAATACACCACAATCTTTAATTTATCCACCTATAAGTCCTCTACCGAAAGTGATTGTCTATAGACTAAATCGAGACAATACAACAAATCGGTTCACACTTTGTGTGATTGTCTATGGATACAAGATCGAGACAATACGACAACAAGATAACTTATGTGATTGACTATGGATACAAGATCGAGACAATACAACAACGAAGTATGATACTTGATAATAGGTTCGGACTTAACGAAACTCTATAGGATCACTATCAAGTATGTAAGGAGTTAACGTTTGTGTAATTTACTTTAAATTATAATAACAACAATTATAATTTCGGAAAGGTAAAGTAAATGACACACCAAGATTTTGTTAACGAGGAAACCGCAAATGCAGAAAAACCCCGGGACCAAGTCCAGAATTGAATACTCTCAGAATTAAGCCGCTATACAAAATCTAAACTAACTTCATATAGTTGAGACCAAGCAACTACCCCTAGTTCACTTAGTTTCCTCAGTATCCCTGTGCTTCCGACTTCGATGAGTGCACGTACTGGAACAATTCCTTTGGATCGTATTCCAAACAGTAAAAGAACTACAAATCTGTTTGGTAACAACTCTATTGATTCTTTAAGATAAGATATCTCAAGTCATATGCAAAGGCTCTTCCATTTAAGATAATAAACTCCTTTGCTTGGTTAGATCAATCTATCCAATAAATACAAAAGTAGTCAAGTTTAGATTCGCACTCAACCAAAATAAAACTCAAAGAGATATATTGTGAATGCCGATCTCACGAAACTAATCAATCAAATAAATCCGATTCTAGTTGGATCCCAGCCAATCAAGGTTTGTGCAACACAAAGATATGAGAAACCAATAAGAAATCTTCTTCCTCTTCAAATCTTCTTTAATCTTCAATCAAAACATGCACAACACCACTTGAATCTCTTGTGATCAATAACGCACACAACGGAGTCTGTTAACAATGGATTATCACAAGATGTCTTTAGATCTACAAACAGTTCTAAGATCCCGTCGATACTTCGATCTAATTTGGGTGAATCTTATATCAGAAGAGAAAATTCTCAAGAATAAACAAACTAGGTGCAACCAAAGTTTCAACAACCGTTAGTCAATCAAATCAATTGAAAACTAATAACACTGCAATTATCTAGTTTCCCACCAACGGTACTCGTAGAGCTTCTTGATCCCACAGAAGTCTTTAAACGAGCGGTCATAAGAGATTTCGCCTAATTAGGGTACTTTCCTCTCCGATTAGACGGCTTCACCAGAAACAACAAAAAGATGAAGTTTTCCTGGCTTTTAGGATAGTTTACTAGAAACTCAAACTTAGGTATTTATAGACCAAGGAAGTTTTGACACCAAGGAATTTCCAAAGCCGAAAGTATTCTTAAGATATGCAATAAATGCCCATTCGGTTTTCATAATTCCAGTAAATGCTTTGTCCAATATTTTACGAAATCTCTCAATAGAAAATCTCCAATTAGTAAATGCACATTACTAATTTTTATTCTCTAGAGATATGCATTTAATTGCTGGTAATTAAAGCATATAAAACTAACAACCTTAATTAAAAGATTCTTAATTTATTTCTGCATAGGATCTCCTTGAGTACTAAGGAATATCTTTGAACAAGAAAAGATAAGAGTTATTGTACGTGTTCAAAGTATGTTGACATCTCTTCTTTGTAAATCCTCTTTCATATTTACAATCTTGGAATCGATTATACCAAACTTCCAAACAAGTTTAGAATTGGTTCATCTGTATTCCAAGACAACTATGTGATTGATCAAATATCAAATCACATACATGGGTTCAATCGGTTCTGCCACTAGGATCGGTTATACCCTTATATGGAAGCACTTGTGATCAGTCACACAAGTTACCAGGACCGGTTACATCAGTTACCAGGATCAGTTACATCAATTACCAGGACCGGTTACCATATACACATGGTATTGCTTGTGATCGGTCACACCAGTCACTAGGATCGGTTACACCAATTACTAGGACCGTTACAACAATTACAAGGATCAATTACACAACTCTCTGTGATCGGTCACACCAATTACTAGGATCGGTCACACCAATTATAAATATCGATCATACCATCTCAAGTGATTACTTAAGATCGGTTACACTAATTAATAAAAACTAGTCATACCAAATCATAATTCAGGCATTGTGATTAGTTGTACCAAGATACATAACAAAGTTACGATCGGTTCTACCATCTCACACATATTGGTAATCCAAAGATTTACAATGAATAGCCGTACCAATAAGCCTAGCAATTTCCCTTTCGATTCATAAAACAAGTTCATGAATGTACTTCCTTTAAAAAAATGTAAACATTGTTTCCTAGGATGAAATCTTCACATTTACCCATTCACATAATCATAACAGCATTCATAAGATTATGTCGATGTCATATCTACGAAGTTCAAAATATAAGTGTTCTACGTCGTAGTCTAATTCCCTAATACTATGATCATATGATCATGTCTCACTACTAGAGTAATATATCCATACACAACTTCGCAGTTATGTTTTCAATATAACACGACTTGAAAGATATGTTAGGAATGAAACAGTTCAAGTCAATATTACTAACCTCAAGAGGAAGGATGATGTCATCGTTGTATCTCATTACTTCTTCACGTTCTTCAGGTCTTCGAGTAATACTTGTATGTCTCAACATTCCTAGACTTTCTAGTTTAACCTAAACGAAGTTGTCTCTAGTACATAATCAAGCGACTCTTGGATGAGTTTTGACTCACTAAAATATGACAACCAAACTTGACATACCAACGCTTGGTGGGTTCAACCGAGCTATGCTCTAACAATCTCCCCCTTTGTCAATTTTAGTGAAAAAACTCTTAATACATATGGATAAATAAATTACAAGAATTCATTATACATATGCTTGATTCCAAGTTTCAACAGCACAATAACCTGCATATATTCAATCAATAAATGTCGTTGTTGACATCTGAATAACAAATCTTATACTACCACAAAAGGTAAGATGGGTAGATATTAAATCTGAACATCTTTGTTATTCCCCTTTTGTAGTACAGAATGACTACCCAGCAATATGATATGTTTCTCACCCTTAGTCAATGCTTTACTCTTTCGTTAGATATAACGTTTAAGCACAATTGTCCTTTTTCTTTAGTGATTGAAAATCACTTGTTTACTCCATATATTTCTCCCCCTTTTTGTCATATAATGACAAAGGTTCGAGCAAATAAACGTCAAACCGAAAGGATCTTACAAATCTAAAAGACTTGTACAGCCTATAAGAGTTAATCACGAAGGTTTCACATACCACTTTTGATAACCAATATTAAAACCGAACTACAAGTAATTTAGTTTTAATATGTTATCAAGGAAACAATTGCCCGAAGTAATTTTCCCTAATAGTTTAACAAATTGACTAAGAAACTTAGTTCCCTTGCTAAACCAATTGTACACATACAATCGCTTATTTCGATAAGACCAAAATAAAGATCAGAATTAACTTTATTTCTCTCATCAGGTTCTAATTATTCAGATAATAACTTAGACCTTTCACTTTAGACAAGAAAAGTACTAGGTTAGTTAACTAGTATTTCTTTTTAAGGCATTCGATTAGACTTGAATAACCGAATCCTTCAATTTGATAAGTCTGACTAAGATCAGAATTAACTTAGTTTCTATTATCTGGAATCGAATCGAACTAAACAAATGATCCCGTATTTCTTTAAGCCATAAACAATACATACAAACTAAAATAAATTGACTTGCACAATTATTTTCTTAACTAGAAGCAATTTAAACAAACATAGACATGATAGCACAGCAATTGCACCGAAATTTCGTTAAGCAAAAACGCTTGATACCAAACAATAAACCAAATAAATTGACACAGTTTTTCTTAACCGGAAACAATTGAATCATACACACACATCCATACACACATAATGGAATATATATCAATTGTACCGAAATTTTGTTAAGCAAAAGCAAAATATATGCAATATAAGCAGGCTTTTCTTAAACAGGAAAACGATTAACTAACAAATTCGTTACCTCAGATTCCGCATACTGTTCTCCCCAGAAATATATATCATTAAGCGCAAGTTCAAGTTAGAACTCTCCCCCAGTATGTTGTTATCCTCTCGCAAGAACAAAATAATAACAACAAGAGCAACCTTTACCAGAGAAAGGTTGAATCGGTATGCGTGCCAATAGCAAAAGTTGAAAACCCGAAACACATATGTTTATGCTAAACACAACTTATGTAAACACAAATTGATTCAACACATTGTAACTTTTTACATATGAGTTTCAATCAGAACACCTTATGATCCTTTGATAAAGCCTACCAACTTGGGCTAGAACTTAATCCCGCTAAATCAAAAAGTCACACAAACCATAAGGGTTCACATCATATGAGATCGAATATTAAGGTTATGAAAACCGAAATCAGACATCCCATAAACTGAAAACACATAGCAATAATATAAACATTCAAGCACAGGCTATGTAATCGGAAACTATCACAATAAAAATTATAAACTAATAATTTTATTCATAAATAATTGATAGTTTTATTCAAAAATAGACCTTATACAATAATCGAAATAAATCAAAAACTGATGTCTATTTTTTTTAGAAATAAGAGTCTAATTCTTATTTTATAAGCAACTTAGTCCTTCATATCAGTGCTAGAGGAAGGCAGATTATTACTTTCAGTCTTCAGCTTGTGAATTTCTTCAAGTAGGTAATCTTGTTGCTTGACCAGAATTTCTTGCAGTTGAGAAGTTTTCATGAAGGATTCTGCAAGAACATGTAATTCTGTCTTTGATTGAACACAAAAGTGTGTCAATGCCTCAATACAGTGATCCTTTTTCAACATATTTTCTCTTTCCTTCTTGCTAAGCCAATCTCTCTTTTTGATTTTCCTCTTAGGTTTCTCAACATCAAGAGGAGGTGCAGACTTATTCTTAAAGAGATCTTTCAGATCAAACACCTTTTCAAGAGAAGACATCGGATCCTGACTCATAGTTCGGAAAAGGAATTACCAAAGTAGGAGAAAGATCTTTTTATATTTTTCATACTTTCGAAAATATAATATTCCTATAAATACGAATATCTCTAATATATTTTCAATTACTAGATTTTATTCCCATAATCTACACATGAGTGCCTTGATTTCTTACTTCCTCATACACAAATTCGGCACACAAGGTGAGGATGTAATTCTAATACCGATTAGGTGGTATCAGTATGAGATTTTCTTTCATAATGGGATTTAAAACAATTAGTGTGTTCTTTATCTAGTATCGTATGAAAAAATCTTTTCTTTTTACCTCGAATTAACGAAGTATCTCGAGATTGGTTGGAGTTTCATATGCACCTTTAAGCAATCCCCCTTTTTGAGACAATTTTACACTTTGTCTTATTTTTCCCTTTATCATTAGATGATTTTTCAACATCGGAAGACATGTCCATTTTTAAAATGGTTAAATCACTAATGGAGGAAGAGGGAATCAAATTAACAATTAGTGCAATATTAACTGTTTCCTCTTCTTCAGAATCATACGAATCGGAGGTCTATTCTAGAGTTACAGCTAATGTCTTGCTCCCAGTGTATTTCCTAAGATTAGGATAGTCTTTATCCATATGACCAAAACCTTTACACTTAAAGCACTGAGGAAGATATTCATCATCTTCTTCCTGATCCTTCTTGTTCTTGACAGGAACTCGATCATGGGGTCGTGAAGATCGATGAACATCTTTTATGAATCTCTTATTTCTTTTCTTTAAGTGGTCTCGAAACTGTCTAGTGATTAATGAAAATGATTGTTCAATTTCATCATCAGAATTTTCTGCAATCAATTCATCATAATCATCCATCAATCTATCTTTCTCCATTGGATCTTTTGGAAGTTTTGTAGCTTTAAAAGCAATTCCTTTAGCTTGAATAAACTGTGATTCATGATCAAAGATCTTTAACTTTACAACGAGTGTGCTTCGTGAGAGTGTTGAAAGATCATTTGCTTCTATGATTGCATGCTTCTTAGATTCGTATATAGATGGAAATGACCTGAGAATTTTGCACACTATATCCTTTTCAGAAATAGTCTTTCCAAGTGAGAAAGAAGCATTAACTATCTCAGAGAGTTTAATATGAAACTCTTCAAAAGTGTCGTTGTCATCCATTCGAAGGTTTTCCCAATCAGAAGTGAGAGTTTGAAGTCTAGCTTCTTTTTCTGATGTGTTACCTTCGAATACGATCTGAAGATTATCCCAAGCTTCCTTTGAAGTTTGGCATGTTGATACATGATGTTGTAAATCACGACTTACAACATGTATAATAGCATTCAAACCATCTGAATTCTGCTTTGAAAAAGCCTTTTATTCGCTTCTATAATCCACTAAGCGTTTAAACTCAGTTTCCGAATTTTCTACTTTCGGGCGATTATAACCATCGACGACTAATAGCCAAGTATTAAAGTCTCGTGATTGAAAAATAGATCTCATAGCAGATTTCCACCATAGATAGTTTTTTCCATCAAATCTTGGCGGTACGTTAACTGAAATTGATTCATGAGAACTCAAGTTCATTTCTTATAGGTTGGATAGCACCAAACACAGATTGTTAGATTTTTTCGTGTTTGCCCACTCTGATACCAATTGAAAAGACGAGGGTACCCAAATACACCACAATCTTTAAAATATCCACCAATAAGTCCTCTTACCGAAAGTGATTGTCTATGGACAAAGTCGAGACAATAAGACAAATCGGTATTCACACTTTGTGTGATCGTCTATGGATACGAGATCAAGAAAATACAACAATAAGAGTGTGATTACTTGATATTAGGTTCGGACTTAACCAAACTCTATAGGATCACTATTAAGTAATACGGAGTTAACGTTTGTGTGATTTACTTTAAATTATAATAATAACAATTATAATCGCGGAAAAGAAAAGTAAATGACACAGCAAGATTTTGTTAAGGAGGAAACCGCAAATGCAGAAAAACCTCGGGACCAAGTCCAAAATTGAATACTCTCAGAATTAAGCCACTATACAAAATCTAAACCAACTTCGTATAGTTTAGACCAAGCAACTAAACCTAGTTCACTTAGTTTCTTCAGTATCCCTTCGCTTCCGACATTCAATAAGTGCACGCACAGGAACAATTCCTTTGGGTCGTATTCAAAACAGTAAAGGAACATCAAATCTGTTTGGTAACAACTCTATTGATTCTTTCCAGATAAAGATATCTCAAGTCATATGCAAAGGCTCTTCCGTTTAAACAAGTAAACTCCTTTGCCTGGTTCGATCAGTCCAATCTATATTACCTAAGTAATAAGATTTGGATTTGTAACAATCAAAATAGAACTCAAGAGAACTATTAGGTGTTACCGATCTAACGCAACTAATCAATCGAATAAATCCGATTCAAATTGGATCCCAGCCGATCAAGGTTTGTGCTACACAAAGATATGAGAAATCAATAAGAAATCTTATACGACTTCAAATCTTATTTAATCTTCAATTAAACCTGCACAACACCACTTGAATCTCTTGTGATCAATCACGCACAGAATGGAGTCTGTTAATAATGGATTATCATAAGATATATTTAGATCTAAAAACAGTTCTAAAGATCCCGTCGACACTTCGATCTTGTTTGAGTGAATCTTATATCAGAAGAGAATATTCTCAAGAATAAACAAACTAGGTGCAATAAAAGTTCAACAACCGCTAGTCAATCAAACCAATCGAAAACTAATAAACTGCTATTATCTAGTTTCCCACCAACGGTACTCGTAGAGCTTCTTAATCCTACAGAAGTCTTTAAACGAGCAGTCGTAAAAGATTTCGCCTAATTAGGGTACTTTCCTCTCCGGATAGACGGCTTCACCAGAAATAACAAAAAGGTGAAGTTTGCCTGGCTCTTAGGATAGTGTGCTAGAAATGCAAACTTAGGTATTTATAGACCAAGGATGTTTGGACACCAATGAATTTCAAAAACCGAAATATTCTTAAGATATGCAATAAATGCCCACATCGGTTTTCATAATTCCTGGAAATGCTTTGTCCAATATTTTCCGAAATCTCTCAATAGAAAATCTCCAATTAGTAAATTCATATTACTAATTTTTATTCTCTAGAGATATGCATTTAATTGCTGGTAATAGGTTCGGACTTAACCAAACTCTATAGGATCACTATCAAGTAATACGGAGTTAACGTTTGTGTGATTTACTTTAAATTATAATAATAACTGAAAAAGCGGGGATACATGATAAGCACGTAAGTGTGTCGCATTTTCACCCATAACTACATTATCTATGACTCATTTTATTTCTAATAAAGTTGTTTTAAGTCTTTTCTAGGGAATAAGCTCTTGCGGAAAAATTGGCTCGAAAAGTGGTGTTTTACACCCCAGGATAGAGTACTAAAGGCACCCCAGAAATGCACCGGAAGCACCCAAAAATGTGTCGAAGGAACCCCGGAAAAATTACTATCTAAGCCAAAAAATTACTATTTGCACCCCATAAGACAAGTGCTAAAGGGACACCCGTGCAGGATTTGGGGGAGGACATGTTCTTCTCAAATTCAAAAAAATATTTTTGGCGGGAAAATATTCCCTTTCACTGGCAGAATTTCAATCGGATGTTTGGACGTGATTTAGTGAGATTCAATCCCTGAAACTTAGTGGGTAGATGTGATATGACTATAGAAATCTAGTATGGGTGATTTTATCGATCAAATTTGGCTAGATAACTTGTTTTAATCCAAACAGGGAGTTGGAGGAAAAACATGAGCTTGCACGAGTTGTGAGAAATCTAAACGTGTACTGCACGTGTTTGGAAGACTCAATAGATATCCTTGAGCGTGAAGAAGGTATAGAATGAAAGAAATACAGCTGCATGCGCGTGGAAGATCAAAAAATGGAAATTATTGCCGTGAGAATAAAAATAATAAAGAGAAGATTTTTTGAAGTTATGGAGGAGATTCGATGCATATTTCGAAGGGGTGTAGAGAGTTTGGGGTCGATAGGAGAGCTCAGGAGGCGTGAATCAAGAGTTTTCAGAACTCTGTTGTTGCTGCTGCTACTGCTCGTGAAGAACAGGGAAACATCGACGGTTTCTTCAACTGGTTTGCAACATTTATCTTCGTTGTAACAGTTTCTTCAACTGGTTTGCAACATTTATCTTCATTGTAACAGTTTCTTCATCCTCTTCTGCAACATTTATCTTCAGATTTGTAACGATTATCTTCATCATAACAGTTGAGAGTTGAAATAGTCGGTCTGTAACGCACCTGTGCTGTTGCAGATTTCCTGTTTCATTATTTTCTCTTCTTGTAAACACTTTTTGAGCCATGAATACATATTTTGAGTGTGTTTTCGACATGATGAGTTAAACCCCAACACTGGGACGATGGAGGATGCCGAACTTCATACATGGGTAAATTTATTTTTATTCTTTTTATGACTTTTGCATTAAAATTAATTGAAATATGATTTGATTAAATTGGTTGTCATTTGATTAGATGGGTCATGCTTAGCTTAGGTGATTTGATGTCCCATGCTTAACATTTACAATCAATGTTTTGAGAATCTACATTGGCAAAAATAGAGTCCATGTTTATATTTCTTGAGCTAAAATTGTTGAGAATAAATAAGTGAACCTTATATTATAAAGATTGGCTAAATCCTTAGTCCCAGTACCTCTCGCCCATTGTTAAATATCTTTGTATATATTTATTTAGTATTTTAAAAAACTTTAATCTCTACAAATTCTAGTGAACGACAACCTCATTTCTTACCACTATTCAAAATTACATCAGTACAACAACCACACCCAATATTTCGCTTAGCAATCTGTATGGACAAACTCCAATATACTTTTAAGAGAATCAACTAGACAGATAGACTCAATCTTAAGAAAAGTATATCAAAGAGTTATATCTCTGTTTCTTAATGTAATCAGCAAATCAAATAGATAGAAATCCGTGAGCCTGATTAATATAAGAAACAACTTGGACGGTATCAGAAACCAATATCCAAGTGTCAATCAATTTAATCAACAACTAAAGGTTGGATTCCCAATTGATTGAACTTACGCACAACCTATGATATTTCTATTATATAACAAAATATAATGCGAAAAAGAAATAACACAGACACCAGAAATTTTGTTAACGAGGAAACTGCAAATGCACAAAAACCCCGGGACATAGTCTATATTTAAACACTACACTTTATTAAGCCGCTACAGACACTAGCCTACTCCAAGTTAACTTCGGACTGGAATGTAGTTGAGCCCTTACCAATCTCACACTGATCAAGGTACAGTTACGCTCCTTACGTCTCTGAATCCCAGCAGGACTCTACGCACTTGATTCCCTTAGCTGATCTCACCCAAAACTAAGAGTTGCTACGACCCAAAGTCGAAGACTTGACAAACAAATCTTTCTCACACAGAAAAGTCTATTGTATAGATAAATCTGTCTCCCACAACAATGAGTTTTGTTACGTCTTTTGATAAATCAAGGTGAACAGGAACCAATTGATATACCGGACTTATATTCCCGAATAATGATGTGAGTTTTAATTGTAGTAAAAATAGTGGTGAAAGGTTCGTTGCTCGAACTTGTGAAGGATTCTTTTAGACTCAAAATAACTAAAATAAAATTGTATCAAATTATAAAAAAGACACCGAGACTTTGGATTCCACCATTGACCAATTATTTGATAAATTCTAATCAATATTCATGCAATATTTTTCTTTAAGTTGACTCTAATATTTGCCTCTAATATGGTTCTTGAAGTAATAATTGTAAGCACGAAGCATGAAACATCAAAAGTATTAAAACTAAGCATGTCCCATCAAAACACTTCACAACTATTCAATAAAAACCAATTTTTCTTTTAAATTCTATGCAAAAAATCATGTAAAATAATTGCAATAAATAATAAAAATAGAATTATACCACTTTTCATGGAACAATGGCTTCCTTCGTCGCCTCGGCTAAGGGGTTTAGCTCCTCATATTAATCTCTTGCTCAAAATACATCTTTGGTGTTCAAAAGTTGATTAAAAGAGTGAAAAGTTCTAAACAGCGGGTTTTGTAACTAATATAAGTGTTACAGAACCTATTTCTACAGAGAACCCGTTGCGAAGTGAAGATAACTGTTGCAAAAATTGTTACAAAAGGTTTAAAGTTTGAAAGTTACGGTCACAGAATCTGCGACTTTCTTTTTCTGCTGTTTATGTTCTTCGTCTTCTCCGGCACAGTTTGCACCAGCAGAAACGTGTTTTCTTCCAATGATTTTTCTAGCTTCTCTAAGGCTCTAAACTTCCCCTAACTTCTTCCTCTTCTTCCTAGGACCCTAACCAACCCTTTTATACATAGTAGAGCAAAGAAAATTCGAGAATAAACTTGGTTTTTTTCCTCCACAACACGTTACGTTATTTCCCTTTTGATTTCTGTTTCACGTGCATTCGATCAATAAAAGCTGTCCAAACTCCTCCCTTGATAGAAACAAGTCTTTAAGAAGAGTTTCCTTCCACTTCTTCACGTAAATTTCCAAAAATAAACCAAGAAACTTCCCAAAAATAGAACGTGATATTTTAACCATTTTTCGCTTCCAATTCGAGTTCTAGCCACTTTGGATCCATTCCAACACCCTTACCTCGCCTGTTAGGTCCATAGGAACAAACCCAATCAAATTCAGCCCTTTAATCTCCCTAAAAATCGATCAAAAATCCATCCAAAAATCGTCTGTGAAAAAAAACGAATTCCCGCCAAAATTCTGTTTTTGAAAACGTGAAGAAATGTGACCTCCCCCTATCCAGTCCCGGTCTGTACTTAGCAGCTGCTTGGAAATGGGTTACCCCTTATCCAAAATGAGAGTCCGAATAGCAAATGTCCTCCCAGGAGCCTTTAACAACTTTTCGAGCCAATTTTGCCGCAAAATCCTATTCCTCCAAAAACACCTACAAAGGGGTAAAATACCAAAATTAGTACAGAAATGGGTACTAACAGTATACACAAAAGAGATGAAAATAGATACATAAATGCGTCTATCAAATAACAGCCTAGAAATATCAATCACCTCACAATAATCTTAATCATATGGTAGCGAAACAAGATATTGTGGAATCATAAACGATGAGACGAAGATGTGTGTGATTACTTTTTATCTTGCCTATCGGAGAATAAATCTCGAGACAATCTTAGAGAAGATAGTACTCAATACGATAGCAACAGCAAGATCAGATCATGCAACTACAAAGAAAGTAGTTGGTTCTGGCTTCACAATCCTAATGAAGTCTTTAAGTCGTTAACCTACAGGGTTTCGTGAAAAACCTAAGGTTAAAGGAGAATCGACTCTAGTCGCAACTAGTATCACACAAGAGGTGTTGGGATTAGGTTTTCCAGTTGCTAGAGTTCTCCTTTATATAGTCTTCAAATCAGGGTTTGCAATCAATGTTACCTTGGTAACAAAGCATTCAATATTCACCGTTAGATGAAAACCTGATTAGACTCAAGCTAATATCTTTCAACCGTTAGATCGAACTTAGCTTGTTACACACAAATAAAATGTACCTTCATTTATATATGAGTAACCATACCTAAAGATGTACACCTTGTTGGCTCAACAATAGTTAACCGAAGTTATCCATATGAACACTTTCATATCAACCATATTCATCTTAAGCATAACTAGTTCAAATGACTCAAATAAAACTAGTTCTAGAGTTGTTCAATTGTTTATATTCTCATAGAAGTATACAAGACACAATTGAAGAAAAATCGATTTTGATTCACTCGAATCAAGTCATGAACATTATAGCCACGGTTTGCAAAAGATTACATTCCTTAATATATAAATGTATTAGTTCATGAACAAACCGATTTTAGAACATCATCCACTTAGGTATGCGTACGAGTATGCGTACCTAAATGGTCGGACTAAGCTTGGGTTTCTTCAGTACTCGAACTGGTACGCATACCATCCAAACTTAGCAGAAATTCCCGGACATGAACCTTACGCCAGTACGCGTACCGGTATGCATACCAGGTTCCCGTACTTTCTCAAAACCAACAAGTATGCATACGGGTATGCATACCATGGTTCCCGGACATGGATTACATATATGCAAGTATGCATACTATGCTTAAATCCAATTGTTCTAAACTCTCATTTCAACCATTGAAACATTCTTGGAAGACGGGAATAGCTGTCTCACATAAACTATTAGCTTCAAAGCAATTTTCAAGTGATCCAATGATCAATACGAAACATTCCGAGTCTACATCAAATGACTGTCTCACACAAATCATGTAAGATGTTACCAGGTGATTTTCACATGATCATCTTTTGACTTTCGTCAAGAATATAAGATGAACTTGGTTAAAGCGAAAGCTTACCAACACATATTTCGAGAAATATGTAAGCGGGGTTAAACTCAGCTCGAAATATCAAATGTGTATAATTGAAGTCTATATAGCTATACAACTTTTGTCTCAAATAGGAGATAGAGTAGATAGACTTTTGAGTGATAGATAAGTTCAAGTCTCCACATACCTTTTGTTGATAAAGTTCCACAAGCTCCCTTTAGTAGTTCTTCGTCTTCAATCGATGAACGCCGTGAATTCTAATGCTCAACTACACTCTCTATCCTAATCCGAGACTTAGCCATAAGTAGACTAGAAATCAAGACTTATAGTTTTGGCAACTAAACTTGACAAACAAGCTTGAGATAGCAACGCTTGCGAGTTCGACCGAGCAGTGCTCTAACAATCTATTCCTTTGTCAATTTTAGTGACAAAACCATCAATACATATGGATTACAAAATAAATAAATTTTGTAGCTTCTCATCCAAATGCTTGATCTCCTTGGTTCTTCAACATTACTCGAAAACTTCGTCACTTCCAAGTACTGTAGTGATTCTGAACGTGTTCAACTCAGCATCAATGTTGTTGAAGATCCGTAGCTATAATAATGAGAAAACAGTTGCTCTCAATCATTGTTATACAATGTCATAGTATTATTACACAACATCAAAGTTCAATTGTATCACAACTTTGACAACAATACTATGGTGATATGTATCACTCCCCCTTAGTCAATACTTCATCTCACATGAAAACCACTCCCCCTTACATAATGATCTGAAAACCATATGTATTTATAATGTGAACTACACATTAATTCTCCCCCTTTTTGTCAATAAAATTGGAAAAGGTACAAAAATTAGCGGGATCCTAATGAAATTTCCATAGAGACACTTCATGACCAAAAGAAAAGCACATATCAACTTTTTTAGATGCAATTATATAGCCGAAACTAAATGTATTCATCAATAAGTTTATAAAGATACAAGATAACCCCTATAATATTCCACAGCCGCACTCCCCACAAAGATTTGGCAATTAGGCACAAGTTCAATTAAGAACTCTCCCCCATAAAATGTCATTCCCGAAAGAACAACAAGAGCGACCTTACTTTTACAAGAAAAGAGGGATTTCATTTGACATTAACAAATCACATGAAACATGAATTTGTATCCAAAAAATCTCAATTAAATTAACCACAAGAGAACCCATGATTAAATTAATCGGAAATGCTCACATAAGAAAACTTACAGAGCCGCACAGTATTTACATAAATATATGGATCAGGGAAGATCAATACTGCGGAATACACAAAGATTCATTCTATTTTTAATCACTATTTGCACAATGACATATAATAGACTTTAATCTTTGTAAACAAAAGTTCATCCTATCTTTCATCAATATTTGCATAAAGACATAATAGGCTTAACTTTTGACATATATGGGACAATCATATTTCACGGACGTAAACACACATATCCCATAACATTATTTGCAATATATAAAACCAATAAATATTAATACTGCAAAATCATCTTCCAAAAGCTACAAATGAGCTTAGAATAGAAGTACTCCAAGAATCCAAGTACCCAAGTCCAAGAGAAGTGGAACAAGTGCGACGAAACGGAGCAAAACACTAAAAACAAGAGTCGGGACAAAGACCAATCTTAACTCATCCAAATCCAAGAATCATCACCATTTTGAATAGAATTCGAATAAGAAGAGAATCAAAAAGAATGAGGTCATTCCGAGTTCGTACGAAGAAGTTGCGTCCAAAACGAGTTTACCGAATATCAACGTCTACAAGCCAGTATGCATACGGGTTTGCAAACGAATTTTCATGACCTGGAGCAGTATACAAACGGGTTTGCGAACTAAAATCCCTGGATTTTTATTTTAAATGACGGTATGCATACTTGGTATGTGTACCATGAAGTCCAAACATCCCGAACTACTATTTTCAAACCTAAACATTTAAGAATCTTAAACACAAATCAAGTTAGGTAGGAACGAACGATAAGCAAGGTACATGGATCATTATAAGTACTCTAAGAAAATGATAAAAACACAAATATTTCTCAAGTTTATAGATATACCTTTTAGAAGGATCCTGTCGTGAATCCTACGGCTTTACAACATATTAAATATCATACCTATCACAATATGTATGCCCCAATTCTCGTGCTTCCCTCACCGTATACTTAACATGGCATTCCTTGGTGAGGATGCACTTACAATACAATCAAGTTGTGTTGATGTGAACAAGGTATTGCTCACAATTAGTGACTGAAACAAACTTTTCCGCAACTATGGATTTTTCACCATCTATAGTTTTTGGCTTATTCCGTTTCACTTTTGAATTATCATGAAAGAGATCGCTTTTAGAACCTTTCACATCCAAATCCATCTTTCCAAAGAACTTTTAAGTTCCAACATTATGGATACTGCTTTCTCCATAGTCATGGAATTTTCTGGGAGATCATTCCTTTTCACACTCAAAGCATTATTGGCTTTCTTTGGTACCCACTTATGAGTGCGTTTAGGAACAATATGAACCTTCTTCCCATTACTCTCTTCTAGATTTCTCGGAAGAGAATTGGATTGACTATTCTTTTGCAAGTTAATCATTCTCTAATTGGGAGAATCAGATCTTGTCTTCTTCTTTACGAAGTTATCCTTTTGATAACCATTACGATTGTGAAATGGATTCATATGACGTTTATAGGCAAATCTAGGTTTATCACAGCACTGATTCCTTTGCCTAAAGGTAGGACAGTTACAACCTGTAACGTTAATGGGATAATCTTAACATATGATCTTGGTTTCACAACTTCTTGTGATGCCCAAACAAGAACATCATGAAGCTTCTCATTCCTTATACGGAAACGACATCTCCTTTCCAGGTGACCTTTATTTCCGCAATAGTGGAAAACATAAGGAATGTTCTTACCTCGATCCGAGTGTGCTGACTTTGGAGGTTGATATACTTTTCCCTTTCGAACCTTAACTGCCGGTGAAGGAATTTCACTTTTGCCATCAGTGGAAGCCTTTTGTTGAGAAGAATCACTAGCCTTGATAAATTTTACCTCTTTGCTAATACTTGGAGCATCTATTCCCTTATAGCTCAATCCTCATGTATCACGATGATTTTTACTTGCTCCTAGCATAGTGGATAATTTTTTTGAGCTAGTATTGAACTTTTTCAAGTCCTCTTCCAACATCTTGATTTTATCAAGAGCAGTAGTTAAATCAGCCTCAAGGCGTTTTTATCGAGCGAGATAAGCGCTTTCTCTGTCATCAAAACTTGTTTGTTGAGAGTTAATACTTTCTTCCGATTCTGCAAGTTTCTCTTCCAACAAATAGTACTTTTGATAAAGATTATCACATTCAAGTAACTTCATACGTAGGTTTTCCTCAGAATCCTTGAGGATCGATTTGTTAGAACGATTCGAAACAAAAACACATGCGTAACATCTTCTCAATTTCTTGTTTGAACGACAGAGATTAGTCAGAAAAGGTGTGACATGAGAAGTTGCCATCTTCTTCTTTTCCAACGAATCCAAAAGATTAACATACTCTGAGACTTCCTCATCAACATCTCTATCAATATCTAAATCACCTTCATCAGAAAGTTCATCCAACTGTTCTTCTAGGCATGTTTCCCAGTTATCAACAGGTCTTACAGCAAGAGAATGTTTAGGTATTGACCTAGATGTGACAGTTCTCTCAGGTGAACCAAAGCTTTGAAAAACATCTGGTAACTTCTGAACAGGCACGCTATTAGAGATAGACTCGTCCATAAAGATCAGATTGCTACAAACACATACTTATGAGGTCTTAGCGTGTTTTCCTGCTCTGATACCAATTGAAAAAGCGGGGGTACAACAACCACACCCAATATTTCGCTTAGCAATCTGTATGGACAAACTCCAATATACTTTGAAAAGAATCAACTAGACAGTCAGACTCAATCTTAAGAAAAGTGTATCAAAGAGTTATATCTCTGTTTCTTAATGTAATCAGCAAATCAAATAGATAGAAATCCGCGAGCCTGATTAATATAAGAAACAACTTGGACTGTATCAAAAACCAATATCCAAGTGTCAATCAATTTAATCAACAACCAAAGGTTGGATTCCCAATTGATCGAACTTACGCAAAACTTGTGATATTTCTACTATATAACAAAATATAATGCGGAAAAGAAATAACACCGACACAAGAAAAATTGTTAACGAGGAAACCGCAAATGCAGAAAAACCCCGGGACCTAGTACAAATTTAAACACCATACTGTATTAAGCCGCTACTGACACTAGCCTACTCTAAGTTAACTTCAGACTGGAATGTAGTTGAGCCCTAACCAATCTCACACTGATCAAGGTATCCTTACGTATCTGAATCCCAGCAGGACTCTACACACTTGATTCCCTTAGCTGATCTCACCCACAACTAAGAGTTGCTATGAACCAAAGTCGAAGACTTGATAAACAAATCTGTCTCACATAGAAAAGTCTATTGTATAGATAAATCTGTCTCCCACAGATAAACCTATGAGTTTTATTCCGTATTTTGATAAATCAAGGTGAACAGGAACCAATTGATATACCGAACTTATATTCCCGAAGAACAGTCTAGAAATATCAATCACCTCACAATAATCTTAATTGTATGGTAGTGAAACAAGATATTGTGGAATCACAAACGATTAGACGAAGATGTTTTTTATTACTTTTTATCTTGCCCCTCGGATAATAAATCTCGAGCCAATCTTAGAGAAGATAGTACTCAATATGATAGAAACAGCAAGATCAGATCACGCAACTACAGAGAAAATAGTTGAGGCTGGCTTCACAATCCCAATGAAGTCTTTAAGTCGTTAACCTATAGGGTTTCGTGAAAAACGTAAGGTTAAGATAGAATCGATTCTAGTCACAACTAGTATCACACGGGAGGTGTGGGGATTAGGTTTCCCAGTTGCTAGAGTTCTCCTTTATATAGTATTCAAATCAGGGTTTGAAATCAATGTTACCTTGGTAACAAAGCATTAAATATTCACCGTTAGATGAAAACCAAATTCGACTCAAGCTAATAACTTTCAACCGTTAGATCGAACTTAGTTTGTTACACACAAATGAAATGTACCTTCATTTAGATATGAGTAACCGTACCTAAACGTGTACACCTTGTTGACTCAACAATAGTTAACCGAAGTTAGCCATATGAACACTTTCATATCAACATAAAAAGACGAGGGTACCCAAATATACCACAGTCTTAAACTTTTCCACCTATAAGTCCTCTTACCGAAAGTGATTGTCTATGGACTAAGTCGAGACAATACAATAAATCGGTATTCACACTTTGTGTGATCGTCTATGGATATGAGATCGAGACAATACAACAATAAAAGTTTGATTACTTGATAATAGGTTCGGACTTAACCAAACTCTATAGGATCACTATCAAGTAATACGGAGTTAACGTTTGTGTAATTTACTTTAAATTATAATAACAACAATTATAATTACGGAAAACAAAAGTAAATGACATAGCAAGATTTGGTTAACGAGGAAACCGCAAATGAAGAAAAACCCCAGAATTGAATACTCTCAGAATTAAGCCGCTATACAAAATCACACCAACTTCGTATAGTTGAGACGCAGCAACTAAATCTATAGTTCACCTAGTTTCCTCAGTATCACTGCGCTTCTGACATTCAATAAGTGCACGCACTGGAACAATTCCTTTGGTTCGTATTCCAAACAGTAAAGGAACAACAAATCTGTTCGGTAACAACTCTCTTCAATCAAAGTGATATGAGTTAGACAAAGGCTCTTCTGTTTAATCCAATAAACTCCTTTGTCAGGTTTAGATCTATCTATCCAACAACTACCGAAGTAGCAGAGTTTAAATTTTGCAATCAATAATAGGATCTACCAAGATACTAAATACTGATGCCGATCTACGCAACTAATCAATCAAGTCTATCAAGATAAACCGATTATAGTTGGATCTCAGCCGATCAAATTTTGTGCACACCAAAGATTATGAAACCAATAAGAAATCTTCTTTGTCTTCAAATCTTCAATAAACACCTGCACACAACAACTTGAATCTCTTGTGATCAATCACGCACAGAACGGAGTCTGTTAACAATGGAATATCACAAGACGTCTTTAGATCTACAAACAGTTCTAAAGATCCCGTCGACACTTCGATATAGTTTGAGTGAATCTTATATCGGAAGAGAAGATTCTCAAGAATAAACAAACTAGGTGCAATCAAAGTTCAACAACCGTTAGTCAATCAAATCAAATCGAAAACTAATAATACTGCAATTATCTAGTTTGCCACCAACGGTACTCGTAGAGCTTCTTGATCCCATAGAAGTCTTTAAACGAGCGGTCGTAAGAGATTTCTCCTAATTAGAGTACTTTCCTCTCTGAATAGACGGCTCCACCAGTAACAACACAACAAGGTAGTTTTGCTGACTCTTAGGATAGTTTGCTCGAAATGCAAACTTGGGTATTTATAGACCAAGGAAGTTTGGACACCAAGGAATTTCCAAAACCGAAATATTCTTAAGATATGCAATCTTTCCAAAATCGGTTTTCATAATTCCTGGAAATGCTCTGTCCAAAATTAACCGAAATCCTACTAGAAAATCTCCAATTAGTAAATGCACATTACCAATTTTTATTTTCCAGAGATATGCATTTTAATTGCTGGTATTTAAAAGCATATAAAATTAATAACCTTAATTAAAAGATTCTCAACTTATTTCGGTTTGGGATCTCCTTGAGTTATTAAGGAATATCTTTGAACAATAAAAGATAAGAGTTACTGAACATGTTCAAAGTATGTCGACATCTTATTTCTTTGTAAATCCTTTTTCATATTTACAATATTGGAACCGATTATACCACACTTCCAAAAAAGTTTAGAACTGGTTCATCTGATTTCCAAGAACTATGTGATTGATCAAATATCAAACACTAATCATGGGTTTACGGTTCTACCAAACACAAGGATCGGTTCTACCTTAATATTGTTACTGGGACCGGTTACATCAGTTACCAGGATCGGTTACATCAATTTACAGGACCGATTACCATATTCTTATGGTATTACTTGTGATCGGTCACACCAGTTACCAGGATCGGTTACACCAATTACCAAGACCGGTTACACCAATTACAAGGATCGATTACACACCTTTTGTGATCGGTCACACCAATTACAAATATCGATCATACCATCTTAGGTGATTACTTAGGATCGGTTGCACAAATAAAAGTCATACCAATACATAATTCATGCATTGAGACTAGTTTTACCAAGATACATAACAAGTTATGATCGGTTCTACTAACTCACACATATTGTTAATCCAAAGATATGCAATGAATAACAATACCAATAAGCCTAGCGATTTCCCTTTCGATTCATAAAACAAGTTCATAAATGTACTTCCTTTAAACGAATGTAAACATTGTTTCCTATGACGAAATCTTCCCCCATACCCATACACATAATCACAATAGCGTTCATACGATTATGTCGATGTCTTATATACGAAGTTCAAAAGATAAACGTTATACTTCGTGTTCTAATTCCTTAACAGTATGTCTACTAGAGTATAATCATTCACAGCTTCGCAGTTATGTTTTCAATATAGCACGACTTGAAAGATACGTTAGGAATGAAACAGTTCAAGTCACAATATTACTAACCTCAAGAGGAAGGATGATATCGTCGATGTAGCTTGTTACTTCTTCACATTCTTTGAGTAATACTTGATCCTAATCTTTCTAGACTAACCTATACGAAGTTGTCTCTAGTACATAATCAAGCGACTCTTTAATTGAGTTTTGATTCACTAAAATATGACAACAAAACTTGACATACCAACGCTTGGTGGGTTCAACCGAGCTATGCTCTAACAATCTCCCCCTTTGTCAATTTTAGTGACAAAACTCTTACAATCATATGGATAAACAAATTACAAAAATTCATTATACATACGCTTGATTCCAAGTTACAACATCACAATAACCTGCATATATTCAATCCATAAATGCCGCTGTTGACATTTAAATAACAAAGCTAATACTCCCCCTAAAGGTAAGATAGGTAGATTTTCAATCCGCACATCTTTGTTATTTCCCATTTGTAGTCCAAATAACTACAATCAACATATGATATGTTTCTTCCCCTTAGTCAATGCTTTACTCTTTCGTTAGATATAACGTTTAAGCACAATTGTCCTTTCCTTAGTGATTACAAATCACTTGTTTACTCCATATATTTCTCCCCGTTTTTTTCACAAACTGACAAAGGTCCGAGCAAATACCAAAACCGGAAGGATCTTACAATCTAAAAAAATTGTACAACCTATAAGAGTTAAGCACAAAGGTTTCATATACCATTTTAGACAACCAATATCAAAACCGAAACTACAAGTAATTTGGTTTTAATATGTTATCAAGGAAACAATTTCCCGAAACAATTTTCCCTAATAGTTTAACAAATTGACTAAGAAACTTAGTTCCCTTGCTAAACCGATTGTACAAATACAATCGCTTATTTCGATAAGACCAAAATAAAGATCAGAATTAACTTTATTTTTCTCATCAGGCTCTAATTATTCAGATAATAACTTAGACCTTTATTTTTAGACAATACAAATACTAGGTTAGTTAACTAATATTTCTTGTCAAGGCATTCGATTAGACTTGAATAACCGAATCCTTTAATTTTGATAAGTCTAACTAAGATCAGAATTAACTTAGTTTCTCTTATCCGAAATCGAATTTGACTAAACAAATGATCCCGTATTTTGTTAAGCCATAAACAATACATACAAACCAAATAAATTGACTTGCACAATTATTTCTCTTAACCGGAAGCAATTGAAATAACACATAGACATTAAAGTACTGCAATTACACCGAAATTTCGTTAAGTCTAAAACAATCGATACCAACAATAAAGAAAGATATCAAACCAGTTTTTCTTAACCGGAAACAATTGAATCACACACACACATACATCCATACACACATAATGGAATAAACATCAATTGTACCGAATTTTGTTAAGCAAAAGCAAAATATATGCAATAAACTCAAGCTTTTCTTAAACAGGAAAACGATTAACTAACAAATTCGTTACCTCAAATTCTGCATCCTCTTCTCCTCTTCTTCGCATCTTTCTAGGGAGGAATATCGTTGTGTTGTCATCCTCTCGTAGGAACAAAAAGAACAACAACAAAGAGCAACCTTCGCCAGAAAACGGTTGAATCGGTTTTAAATAATGCGTGCCAATAGTAAAAGTTGAAAACCCTGAAACACATATGCTTTTATGTTAAACACAACAATTCAACATATTGTGACTTTTTCACATATGATTTTCAATCGGAACACCTTATGATCCTTTGATAAAGCCTACCAACATGGGCTAGAACTTAATCCCGCTAAATCAAAAAGCCACACAAACCATAAGGGTACACACATCATATGAGATCGAATATTAAGGTTAAGAAAACCGAAATCAAACATCCCATACACATAGCAATAATATAAAGCATTCAAGCACAGGCTATGTAATCGAAAAACTATCACAAGAAAAATTATAAAATAATAATTTTATTCATAAATAATAGATAGTTTTATTCAGCAATAGACCTTACACAATAATTGAAAGAAATCAAAAACTGATGTCTATTTTTTCTCATGAGACAATTAATGGGTAGAACACTCCTTGTCATCAAGTGCCTTTTGAAAATTTTCTTATATTTCCGATTCTTGATTCCAGAATTCTGATTCAATGTTTAGAATACCTTTAAGGGTTTCAGGATCTTTTCGAGCAGCAAAGGCCAACTGTTTTTTAAAACAGTCAAGTTGTTTACCAAGAGTTTCAAGATAAACTAGAAGAGACTTGTTGTAAGAATTCGATATAATCCTTTCAACAGTTTTATTACAGGTTTGACTTCCAAGCATTTGACAAATAGTCTTCTTAGAGACAGCAGTGGTGTTTTTCATGTCATCAAAGTCATCTCCCACGACAAATTCACAAATCTTTGTAATTATACATGGAAAACCAAGATGTCTCTTGATTCCTGGAGATGAAATAGACTCAGAGATCTTGATCATTTGATTGACAATGATTCCACAGAGATCAATTTGAGAATCTTCTTATGACGGAAAATAGACGAATTCTGCAAAATCCTTGTCCCAAGCTGACTTATCTCTGGTACTTGCAAATAGAGTTGCTAAAGCAAGTTTACCGAATACCCTTAGATAAAAGGGTATGTCCTTTGTTGATAATCTATTATTTTCCCAGACAGTCGATCTTCCAATGAGATGTGTTGAAATGATATCGTGTTCAATTTCAACTCCGGTAATCAGATGATTACATTCCACACTGTATTCGATGATTTTAAAAATCTTCTTATGATCGACATAGTAGAGTCCACGACCAACAAGAGTAACAAAGGTAAGTTTTTCATGATTAACATTGTGGATATTAGCATAGAAAATTCTTACCACATCAAGTGAATATTTTTCAAGATCAAACAGTTTTCCCCAGTTTTGATCTTGAACAAACTTCACATAATCCTTATCTTGGACTTCTGGATCAAATCTCTTTTCAGCAGTAAACTTTATTCCCTTGAGATTATTGTATTTCTCAAAACATGATTTATCAATAAACGAGATGAAATCATGTTTATCTTCTATTTTGTGAGGGAATCTGATCCTTTAAATATCATCATATCTGACACGGTTATCAGACAATTCATTATTTCTTGATTTCCTTTTTCTTATTCCTCCAGATAATAGTAGAATATGAGATATTCTAGTTTTAGTTCCGGACAATTTTCCCACGGATGTTTGTAACCACACCACGAAGTAATCTTCTTTTATAGGAAGTGAAATGTCAAATTCCGTAAATAACTAGTTTTAGGAAAATCTTTCAAAATCGAAAACCTTGACTTGTGGGGAAACAAATCCGATTTTGTTTTTAGGTTTTTCTTTTGGAAAACTGATTTTTAATGGACCGGGTCTGTATTACTGATTAATTCTATATTCATGTCCAAAAATTTGTTTACTCTTTTATTACCAAGTCCTGATAATAACTTTTGAACTTCTCTCAAGAAATTTCCAATAGAGTATACAAATATGAAATTGAATATGAAACGATATTTAATAATATCTTTAGGATTATATTTCCAGTAATATTTCGAAAGATCACTTGCTTCATTAAAACAGTTGTGGGGTGTATGAAGCAATCCACTGTTAATAGAATAATTAACTGAAAAATCATTCTTTGTAATATTACAAAGATTCCAAAAACGCAACCTGATCAGTGACACATTGACAGTCTTTGATCTGAAAATGTTTATATATATATTTGGGTAATCTATCAAAAATATATTTAAGATCACAGATTTTTCAATAACAAAATATTCATGGTTCATATACAGAAAAATCTAATGTGGAATCTCATGCATTTTCAAGAAAAAATATGTCACATAGAATATTGTATCATTGTTACTAAACTTGTTAGTAAATAATACCATGGGATACAATTCTATGATATCAGAGAGTTAACGTTTGTGTAATTTACTTTAAATTATAATAACAACAATTATAATTACGGAAAACAAAAGTAAATGACACAGCAAGATTTTGTTAACGAGGAAACCGCAAATGCAGAAAAACCCAGGGACCTAGTCCAGAATTGAATACTCTCAGAATTAAGCCGCTATAAAAAATCACACTAACTTCGTATAGTTGAGACCAAGCAACTAAACCTATAGTTCACCTAGTTTCTTCAGTATCCATGCGCTTCCGACATTCAATAAGTGCACGCACTGGAACAATTCCTTTAGTTCGTATTCCAAACAGTAAAGGAACAACAAATATGTTCGGTAACAACTCTCTTCAATCAAAGTGATATGAGTTAGACAAAGGCTCTTCTGTTTAATCCAATAAACTCCTTTGTTAGGTTTAGATCTATCTATCCAACAACTACCAAATTAGCAGAGTTTAGGTTTTGCAATCAATAATAGGATCTACCAAGATACTACATACTGATGCCGATCTATGCAACTAATCAATCAAGTCTATCAAGAAAAACCGATTATTGTTGGATCCCAGCCGATCAAGTTTTGTGCACACCAAAGATTATGAAACCAATAAGAAATCTTCTTTGTCTTCAAAACTTCTTAAATCTTCAATAAACACCTGCACACAACAACTTGAATCTCTTGTGATCAATCACGCATAGAACGGAGTCTGTTAACAATGGATTATCACAAGACGTCTTTAGATCTACAAATATTTCAAAAGATCCCGTCGACACTTCGATCTAGTTTGAGTGAATCTTATATCAGAAGAGAAGATTCTCAAGAATAAACAAACTAGGTGCAATCAAAGTTCAACAACCGTTAGTCAATCAAATCAAATCGAAAACTAATAATACTGCAATTATCTAGTTTCCCACCAATGGTACTCGTAGAGCTTCTTGATCCCACAGAAGTCTTTAAACGAGCGGTCGTAAGAGATTTCGCCTAATTAGGGTACTTTCCTCTCCGAATAGACGGCTCCACCAGTAACAAAACAACAAGGTAGTTTTGCTGGCTCTTAGGATAGTTTGCTCGAAATGCAAACTTGGGTATTTATAGACCAAGGAAGTTTGGACACCAAGGAATTTCAAAAACCGAAATATTCTTAAGATATGCAATATTTCCAAAATCGGTTTTCATAATTCCTGGAAATGCTGTATCCAAAATTAACCGAAATCCTACTAGAAAATCTCCAATTAGTAAATGCACATTACCAATTTTTATTTTCCAGAGATATTCATTTTAATTGCTGGTAATTAAAAGCATATAAAATTAACAACCTTAATTAAAAGATTCTCAACTTATTTCGGTCCGGGATTTCCTTGAGTTATTAAGGAATATCTTTGAACAATAAAAGATAAGAGTTACTTAACATGTTCAAAGTATGTCGACATCTTATTTCTTTGTAAATCCTTTTTCATATTTACAATCTTTGAATCAATTATACCACACTTCCAAACAAGTTTAGAACTGGTTCATCTGATTTCCAAGAACTATGTGATTGATCAAATATCAAACACTAATCATGGGTTTACGGTTCTACCAAACACAAGGATCGGTTCTACCTTAATATGGTTACTGGGACCGGTTACATCAGTTACTAGGATCGGTTACATCAATTACCAAGCCGGTTACCATATTCTCATGGTATTACTTTTGATCAGTCACACCAGGAATATAAGATGAACTTGGTTAAAGTGAAAATTTACCAACACATATTTTGAGAAATATGTAAGCAAGTTAAACTCATCTCGAAATATCAAATGTGTATAATTGAAGTCTATATAGCTATACGACTTTTGTCTCAAATAGGAGATAGAGTAGATATACTTTTGAGTGATAGATGAGTTCAAGTCTCCACATACCTTTTGTTGATGAAGTTCCACAAGCTCCCCTTAGTAGTTCTTCGTCTTCAATCGATGAACGCCGTGAAGTCTAATGCTCAACTAAACTTTCTATCCTAATCCGAGACTTAGCTATAAGTAGACTAGAAATCAAGACTTATAGTTTTGGAACCTAAACTTGAAAAACAAGCTTGAGATAGCAACGCTAGCGAGTTTGACCGAGCAGTGCTCTAATAATAAAAATTATAATTGCGGAAAAGAAAATTAATTGACACAGTAAGTTTTTGCTAACGAGGAAACCACAAATGCAGAAAAACCCCAGGACCAAGTCCAGAATTGACTACTCTCAGAATTAAGCCGATATACAAAATCTAAACCAACTTCGTATAGTTGAGACCAAGCAACTAAACCTATTTCACTTAGTTTCTTCAGTATCCCTGCGCTTCCGACATTCAATAAGTGCACGCACTGGAACAATTCCTTTGGATCGTATTCCAAACAGTAAAGGAACAACAAATCTGTTTGGTAACAACTCTATTGATTCTTTCCAGATAAAGATATCTCAAGTCATATGCAAAGGCTCTTCCATTTAAACAAGTTCCTTTGTATGGTTAGATCAATCCAATCTCAATTACTTAAGTAATAAGATTCGGATTTGTAACAATCAAAATAGAACTCAAGACGAACTATTAGGTGTTACCGATCTCACGCAACTAATAAATCGAATAGATCCGATTCTAGTTGGATCCCAGCCGATCAAGGTTTGTGCTACATAAAGATATGATAAACCAATAAAAAATCTTCTTCGTCTTCAAATCTTCTTTAATCTTAAATTAAAACCTGCACAACACCACTTGAATCTCTTGTGATCAATCACGCACAGAATAGAGTCTGTTAACAATGGATTATCATAAGATTTCTTTAGATCCACAAACAGTTCTAAAGATCCCGTCGACACTTCGATCTAGTTTGAGTGAATCTTATATCAGAAGAGAATATTCTCAAGAATAAACAAACTAGGTGCAATCAAAGTTCAACAATCGTTAGTCAATCAAATCAATCGAAAACTAATAAACTGCAATTATCTAGTTTGCCACCAACGATACTTGATGTGAAATTTTAATTGTAGTGAAAGTGGTGAGTAGAGTTCGTTCAACTCGGGCTTGTGAAGGATTTTTGAAAATTAAATAAAGTTGTTTCAACAATAATTAGAAAATACCGAGACTTTGGATTCCACCATTGACCAATTAATTGATAAACTCTAATCAATATTC
>JAJJMB010010620.1:2705250-2726074 GCA_023531105.1 Papaver atlanticum
GTTACCCCTTATCCAAAGTGAGAGTCCGAATAGCAAATTTCCTCCCAGGAGCCTTTAACAACTTTTCGAGCCAATTTTGCCGCAAAAGCCTATTTCTCCATAAACACCTACAAAGGGATAAAATACCAAAATTAGTACAGAAATGGGTACTAACAGTATACACAAAACGGATGAAAATAGACACATAAATGCGTCTATCAGTACTCGTAGAGCTTCTTGATCCCACAAAAGTCTTTAAACGAGCGGTCGTAAGAGATTTCGCCTAATTAGGGTACTTTCCTCTCCGGATAGACGGCTCCACCAGAAACAACAAAAATAATGAAGTTTGCCTAGCTCTTAGGATAGTTTGCTAGAAATGCAAACTTAGGTATTTATAGACCAAGGATGTTTGGACACTAAGGAATTTCCAAAACAGAAATATTCTTAAGATATGCAATAAATGCCCAAATCGGTTTTCATAATTTCTTGAAATGCTTTGTCCAATATTTTCCGAAATCTCTCAATAGAAAATCTCCAATTAGTAAATGCATATTACTAATTTTTATTCTCTAGAGATATGCATTTAATTGCTGGTAATTAAAGCATATAAAACTAACAACCTTAATTAAAGGATTCTTAATTTATTTCGGACCGGGATCTCTTTGAGTAATTAAAGAATATCTTTGAACAGTAAAAGATAAGAGTTATTGTTTGTGTTCAAAGTATGTTGACATCTTTTCTTTGTAAATCATCTTTCATATTTACAATCTTGGAATCGATTATACCATACTTCCAAACAAGTTTAGAATTGGTTCATCTGTATTCCAAGACAACTATGTGATTGATCAAATATCAAATCACAATCACAAGTTCAATCGGTTCTACCAATCACTAGGATCGATTATACCTTAATATGGATTACTTGTGATCGAACACACAAGTTACAAGGACCGGTTACGTCAGTTACTAGGATTAGTTACGTCAATTACCAGAACCGGTTACCATATACTCATGGTGTTGCTTGTAATCGGTTACACAAGTCACTAGGATCGGTTACACCAATTACCAGGATCGGTTACACCAATTACTAGGACCGGTTACACCAATTACAAGGATCGATTACACAACTCTTTTGAGATCAGTCACACCAATTACAAGGATCGGTCACACCAATTACAAATATCGATCATACCATCTCAGGTGATTACTTAGGATTGGTTACACTAATTAATAAAACTAGTCATACCAAATCATAAGTTAGGCATTGTGATTTGTTATACCAAGATACATAACAAGTTATGCTCGGTTCTACTAACTCACACATATTGGTAATCCAAAGATATACAATGAATAACAATACCAATAAGCCTAGCGATTTCCCTTTCGATTCATTAAACAAGTTCATGAATGTACTTCCTTTAAACAAATGTAAACATTGTTTCCTAGGATGAAATCTTCACCTTTACCCATACACATAATCACAATAGCATTCATACGATTATGTCGATGTCATATCTACGAAGTTCAAAAGATAAGCGTTATACTTCGTATTCTAAATCCTTAATACTATGATCATATGATCATGTCTCACTACTAGAGTAATATAATCATTCACAGCTTCGCAGTTATGTTTTCAATATAGCACGACTTGAAAGATACGTTAGGATTTAAACAGTTCAAGTCAATATTACTAACCTCAAGAGGAAGAATGATGTCGTCGTTGTAGCTCATTACTTCTTCACATTCTTCGGGTCTTCGAGTAATACTTGTATGTCTCATATTCCTAGACTTTCTAGTCTAACCTATACGAAATTGCCTCTAGTACATAATCAAGCGACTCTTAGATGAGTTTCGATTCACTAAAATATGACAACCAAACTTGACATACCAACGCTTGGTGGGTTCAACCGAGCTATGCTCTAACATATCAATTTGCTTATTACCTTCAAGAAGGAAGTATACAAACTCAGCAAATTCCTTGTCCCATTGTGAAGTATCTCTTGTACAAGCAAAAAGAGTTGCTATTGCAAGTGTACCGAAAACCCTTAAATAAAAATGTATTTCTTTGGTTAGCATTCTTCCATTCTTCCAGCCAACAGATTTTCCAGTGATACGTTTTGAAATGTTATCGTGCTCAATTCCAAAACCAGTATTCAAATGATTTCCCTTCACTTTGTAATTGATGATCTTTGATATCATCTTTCTGTCGACATGGTGAAAAGTATATCCAACAAGAGTGCTAAAAGTAAGATTCTCATGATTAATATTGTGAATATATTAGCATAAAAGATTCTTACTATATCAGGCGAATATTTTTCAAACCCAAACAGATTTCCCCAGTTTCGGTCTTAAACAAACTTCACATATTTGCTTTCTGAAACATCTGAATTGAACCTCTTCTCAGCAGTAAACTTTACTCCTTTTAAAGCTTGATATCTTTCAAAACATGTACTAACCACAAAGATTGTAAGTTCATGTTTGTCTTTGATAAAGTGGGGATACTTGATTTTCTCAATATCACTAGAAGGAATAAACGGATTCAAATCCAGGTTTTCAGTTTCAGTTTCAGGTGTTTCTTCTCTGGTTTTCCTTTTCCCCATATTTTAAACAATTGAAGATGTATGGAAAACCCTAGTTTCGGTTCCGGAAAATATCTCCTGGGATGTTTGTGAAATTAATACAGAATAATCTACTTTTATAGGGAGTAAAGATAATAATTAATTTCCGTAAATAATTAGTTTTAGGAAATCCTTCCAAAATCGGAAACCTTGACTTGTGGGGAATCAAATCCGATTTTGGAACTAGGTCTTTCTTTTGGAAAACTGATTTTTCATGGACTAGATCTATATTACAGATTAATCTTATATTCATGTCCAAAAATTTGTTTACTCTATAATTACCAAAACTTGATAATATCTTACGAAATTCACTAAATAAATTTCCAATAGAGTATACAAAAACATTTTTGAACATAACAAGATATTTGTTAAAAATATCTTTAGAATCATACATCCTGTAATACTTTAAAAGATCACTTGCTTCATTAAAACAGTTGTCGGGTGTATGAAGCAATCCATTGTTAAGAGAATTAATAACCGAAAAATCATTCTCTGTAAAATCACAAAGATTCCAAAATCGCATCATAATCATCGATACATTGACAATCTTAGATTTGAATATGTACATATATATATTTCGGTAGGAAACCGAAAATATATTTAAGATTCTAGATTTTTCAAGAACAGAATAGTCATGGTTCATATAATGAAAAATCTTATGTGGAATCTTATGCATTTTTATGATACAACATTTCGCATAGAGTATTGTATCATTGTTACTAACCTTGTAAGTATTCAACACCATGAGATACAATTCTATGATAGCCAAGGAAGTATATAAGTCATTCAAGACATAAATAGGTTTAATCCTAATTCCTAACACATTTAGGAACAAGAGTATTATATACTTCATTCGTGTCTTCAACCATGAGTCTTTGAAGTAGTCAAATCCTGCCACTACATTAACTGAATCAGTCATTAGATTTAATTCTTATAGGTTGGATCGCACCAAACACATATTGTTAGATCTTTTAGTGTTTGCCTGCTCTGATACCAATTGAAAAGACGAGGGTTCCCAAATACACCACAATCTTTAATTTATCCACCTATAAGTCCATTGCCTAAAGTGATTGTCTATAGACTTAGCCGAGACAATACAACAAATTGGTTCATACTTCGTGTGATTATCTATGGATACAAGATCGAGACAATACAAAAACGAAGTATGATACTTGATAATAGGTTCGAACTTAACCAAACTTTATAGGATCACTATCAAGTATGTACGGAGTTAACGTTTGTGTAATTTACTTTAAATTATAATAACAACAATATAATTGCGGAAAGGTAAAGTAAATGACACAACAAGATTTTGTTAACGAGGAAACCGCAAATGCAGCAAAACCCCGGGACCAAGTCCAGAATTGAATACTCTCAGAATTAAGCCGCTATGCAAAATTTAAACCAACTTCGTATAGTTGAGACCAAACAACTACCCCTAGTTCATTTAGTTTCCTCATATCCCTGCGCTTCCGACTTCGATGAATGCACGCACTAGAACAATTCCTTTGGATCATATTCCAAACAGTAAATGAATAACAAATCTGTTTGGTAACAACTCTATTAATTCTTTAAGATAAGATATCTCAAGTCATATGCAAAGGCTCTTCCGTTTAATATAATAAACTCCTTTGCCTGGTTAGATCAATCTATCCAATAACTACAAAAGTAGTCAAGTTTAGATTCGCACTCAATCCAAATAAATCTCAAAAATATATATTGTGAATGCCGATCTCACGCAACTAATCAATCGAATAAATCCGATTATAGTTGGATCCCAGCCGATCAAGGTTTGTGTAACACAAAGATATGAGAAACCAATAGGAAATCTTTTTTGTCTTCAAATCTTCTTTAATCTTAAATTAAAACCTGCACAACACCACTTGAATCTCTTGTGATCAATCACGCATAGAACGGAGTCTGTTAACAATGGATTATCACAAGATGTTTGTAGATCTACAAACAGTTCTAAAGATCCCGTCGATATTTCGATCTATTTTGAGTGAATCTTATATCAGAAGAGAAGATTCTCAAGAATAAACAAACTAGGTGCAATCAAAGTTTCAACAACCGTTAGTCAATCAAATCAATCGAAAAATAATAACACTGCAATTATCTAGTTTCCCACCAACGGTACTCGTAGAGCTTCTTGATCCCACAAAAGTCTTTATACGGGCGGTCGTAAGATATTTCGCCTAATTAAGGTAATTTTCTCTCCGATTAGACGGCTCCACCAGAAACAAAAAAAAGATGAAGTTTGCCTGGCTCTTAGGATAGTTTGCTAGAAATGCAAACTTAGGTATTTATAGACCAAGGATGTTTGGACACCAAGAAATTTCCAAAACCGAAAGTATTCTCAAGATATGCAATAAATGCCCATTCGGTTTTCATAATTTCAGTAAATGCTTTGTCCAATATTTTCCGAAATCTCTCAATAGAAAATCTCCAATTAGTAAATGCACATTACTAATTTTTATTCTCTAGAGATATGCATTTAATTGCGGGTAATTAAAGCATATAAAACTAACAACCTTAATTAAAAGATTCTTAATTTCATTCGGTACAGGATCTCCTTGAGTACTAAGGAATATCTTTGAACAATAAAAGATAAGAGTTACTGTATGTGTTTAAAGTATGTTGACATCTCTTCTTTGTAAATCCTCTTTCATATTTACAATCTTGGAATCGATTATACCATACTTCCAAACAAGTTTAGAATTGGTAAATCTGTATTCCAAGACAACTATGTGATTGATCAAATATCAAATCACATACATGGGTTCAATCGGTTCTACCAATCACTAGGATCGGTTATACCCTCATATGGAATCACTTGTGATCGGTCACACAAGTTACCAGGACCGATTACATCAGTTACCAGGATCGGTTACATCAATTACCAGGACCGGTTACCATATACACATGGTATTGCTTGTGATCGGTCACACCAGTTACCAGAACTGGTTACACCAATTAGTAGGACCGGTTACACCAATTACAAGGATCGATTACACAACTCTCCGTGATCGGTCATACCAATTACTAGGATCGGTCACACCAATTAAAAATATCGATCATACCATCTCAGGTGATTACTTAGGATCAGTTACACTAATTAATCAAAACTAGTCTTACCAAATCATAAGTCAAACATTGTGATTAGTTGTACCAAGATACATAACAAAGTTACGATCGGTTCTACCATCTCACACATATTGGTAATCCAAAGATTTGCAATGAATAGTCGTACCAATAAGCCTAGCGATTTCCCTTTCGATTCATAAAACAAGTTCATGAATGTACTTCCTTTAAACAAATGTAAACATTGTTTCCTAGGATGAAATCTTCACCTTTACCATTCACATAATCATAAAAACATTCATAAGTGAAAATGCGGGGGTACAACAACCACACCCAACAATTCGTTTGGCAATCTGAGAGGACTTACTCTAATATACTTTCTAAAGAATCAACTAGACAGTCAGACTCAATCTAGAGAAAAGTATATACGAGAGTTTATATCTCAATTTAACAATGTAATTAGCAAATCAAACAGATAGAAATCTGCGAGCCTGATTATTATGTGAAACAACTTGAACGGTACCAAAGACCAATGTTCAAGTGTCAATCAATTTAACTCAACAACCAAAGGTTGGATTATCTAATTGATTGATCCTAACGCACAACCTGTGATATTTAAATTATATAAAAAAATATAATGCGGAAAAAAAATAACACAGACACCAAAATTTTGTTAACGAGGAAACCGCAAATGCAGAAAACCCCCGGGACCTAGACCAGTTTGAACACCACATGTATTAAGCCGCTACAGACACTAGCCTACTACCAATGAACTTCGGACTGGATTGTAGTTGAACCCTAATCAATCTCACACTGATTCAAGGTACAGTTGTGTTCCTTACGTCTCTGATCCCAGCAGGATACTACGCACTTTATTCCTTTAGCTGATTTCACCCACAACTAAGAGTTTCTCGACCCAAAGTCGAAGACTTGATAAACAAATCTGTCTCACACAGAAAAGTCTATAGAATGAATAAATCTGTCTCCCACAGAAATACCCTAGAGTTTTTGTTCCGTCTTTTGATAAATCAAGGTGAACAGGAACCAATTGATAAACCGGACTTATATTCCTAAAGAACAACCTAGTATTATCAATCACCTCACAATAATCTAAATCGTATGATGGCGAAACTAGAGATTGTGGAATCACAAACGATGAGACGAAAGTGTTTGTGATTACTTTTTATATTGCCTATCGGAGATTAAATCTCGAGCAAATCTTAGAGAAGATAGTACTCAAACGATAGAATCGGGCAAGATCAGAACACGCAACTATAAAGAAAATAGTTGGTTCTGGCTTCACAATACCAATGAAGTCTTTGAAGTCGTTAACCTACAGGGTATTGATAGAAACCTAAGGTTAAAGGAGAATCGACTCTAGTATATGCAACTAGTAACACACATGAGGTGTGGGGATTAGGTTTTCCAGTTGCTAGAGTTTTCCTTTATATAGTTTTCAAATCAGGGTTTGCAATCCAAGTTACCTTGGTAACAAAGCAGTCAATATTCACCGTTAGATGAAAAACCTGATTCAACCAAGCTAATATCTTTCAACCGTTAGATCGACCTTAGCTTGTTACACATAAATGAAATGTACCCTTATTTAGGTTTATGTAACCGTACCCAAACATGTACACCACGTTGGCTCAACAATAGTTAACCGAAGTTAGCCATATGATTACTCTCATACCAACCTTATTCATCTTAACCATAACTAGTTCAAATGACTCAAATTAAAGTAGTTAAAGAGCCGTTCAATTGCTATATTCTCATAGAAGTATACAAGAACACAATTGAAGCAAAATCGGTTTGATTCACTCGAATCAATTCATGAACATTATAGCCACGGTTTGCAAAGATTGCATTCCTTATTTTATAAATGTTTAAGTTCATGTACAACCGATTTTAGAAAGTAACCAACTCAAGTATGCAAACGGGTACGCATACTTAAGTAGCCGGACCGAGTTTGGTTACGCCAGTATGCGTACGGGTGCGCATACCAAGTCACACTTCCAAACTACAGCATAAATTCACGGACGTGATACTTCAGCCAGTATGCATACGGGTACGCATACTTTCCCAGACATCCAACAACCGCCAGTACGCGTACGGGTACGCATACTTCAGGTTCCCGGTTTTGGACTTACACACAAATGTGATAACACACTATTTTTATATCCAAACATACTTGATTTTAAACTATTTATTTCAATCACTGAAACTTTCTTAGAGGATGACAATAGCTGTTTTCACTCACTATTGGCATCAAAGCAATTTTCAAGATATTGAAATAATCATAACGAAACATTCCAAGTCTACACCAAATGATTGTATCACACAAACCATGTAAGATGTTACTCGGCAATTTTCACATGGTCATATTCTGGCATTCGTTAAGAATATAAGATGAACTTGGTCGAAACGAAAGCTTGCCAACACATATTTCGAGAAATATGTAAGCGAGATAAACTCAGCTCGAAATCTCAAATGTGTATAATAGAAAACTATGTCGTAATACGACTTATGTCTCAATATAGGAGATAGAGTAGAAATAGACTTTCCAAGTGATAGATGAGTTTTAGTCTCCACATACCTTTTGTTTATGAAGTTCCACAAGTTCCCCTTAGTAGTTCTTCGTCTCAAATGATGAACGCCGTGAAGTCTAAAGCTCAACTACACAATCTATGTCCTAGTCCGAGACATCTATAAATAGGCTAGAAATCAAGACTTATAGTTTTGATCACTAACATTGAAAAACATGCTTGAGATAGCAACGCATGCGAGTTCGACCGAGCAGTGCTCTAACAATAAGATTATGTCGATGTCATATCTACGAAGTTCAAAAGATAAGCGTTATACTTTGTAGTCTAATTCCCTAATACTACGATCATATGATCATGTCTCACTACTAGAGTAATATATCCATACACAGCTTCGCAGTTATGTTTTCAATATAGCACGACTTGAAAGATATGTTAGGAATGAAACAGTTCAAGTCTATATTAGTAACCTCAAGAGGAAGGATAATGTCGTCGTTGTAGTTCGTTACTTCTTCACGTTCTTCAGGTCTTTGAGTAATACTTATATGTCTCAACATTCCTAGACTTTCTAGTCTAACCTAAATGAAGTTGTCTCTAGTACATAATCAAGCGACTCTTAGATGAGTTTTAACTCACTAAAATATAACAACCAAACTTGACATACCAACGCTTGGTGGGTTCATCCGAGCTATGCTCGAACAAGTATCCTATGAATATAATGTGCATACGTTAAATATCAGCTGAGGCAAGGTAGCTCAGTGGTTCACCATGTTAGAGCATAGCTCGGTTAAACCCACAAAGCATTGGTATGTCAAGTTTGGTTGTCATATTTAGTGAACCAAAACTCATTTAAAGAGTCGCTTGATTTTTTACTAGAGTCAACTTCGTATAGGTTAGCTAGAAAGTTACTAGGATATGAGATTTACAAGTATTACATGAAGACTTGAAGAATGTGAAAAAGTAAAGAACTACAACGATGACATCATCCTTCCACTTGAGGTTAGTAATATTTGACTTGAATTATTTCATTCCTAACGTATCTTTCAAGTCGTGCATATTGAAAACATAACTGCGAAGCTGTGAATGATTATACTCTAGTTAGACATAGTATTAAGGAATTACAATACGAAGTATAACGTCTATGATGTAATTTTAGATAGTGGTAAGAAATGAGGTTGTCGTTCACTCGGAATCTTTCGGTGAAAAAGAAAAAAGATTTTTTCTTTTTTGTAGAGATTAAAGTTTTTAAAAATACTAAATAAATATATACAAAGATATTTAACAATGGGCGAGAGGTACTGGGACTAAGGATTTAGCCAATCTTTATAACATAAGGTTCACTTATTTATTCTCAACAATTTTAGCTCAAGAAATATAAACATGGACTCTATTTTTGCCAAGGTAGATTCTCAAAACATTGATTGTAAATGTTAAGCATGGGACATCAAATCACCTAAGCTAAGCATGACCCATCTAATCAAATGACAACCAATTTAATCAAATCATATTTCAATTAATTTTAGTGCAAAAGTCATAAAAAAGAATAAAATAAATTTACCCATGTATGAAGTTTGTCCTCCTCCGTCGTCCCAGTGTTGGGGTTTAGCTCTTCATGGTGAAAACACGCTCAAAATTCATCTTTATTAATGCTCAAAAGTGTTTTATAATTGATGAAAAGGAGAAAAAATGGTGAAAATCGGGTTTTGTAACAATTATATTTGTTACAAACCTTTGTTACAGAGAACGATAATTGTAAAGTGCTGTTGTTACTGTAGCATATAAGACTGTCCTCGAACGGTCGCATACACTGTAGCAGTTACGACTGTTTTTGGGCGTCTTGTGTTCTTCGTGTTCTTCAGTTCCGCAACAGCAGAAACAGCAGTAGCAGAGCCTGTAAACCTCTGATTCTCGCTTCCTCAAGCCTTCTCAGCCCCCCAAACTCCCGACCCCCCTTCTATGTGATCCTAGGAACCTATTTATACATCATTGCGACATTGAATCTCCTCCATTAACTACAAATTATCTTCTTTTACTCGGGTATATTTTTTTCCATTTTTTTCATTGATTTTGATTTTCACGCATCTGCAGCTGTATTTCTTTCCTTATATACCTTCTTCACGCTCCATAATATCGATTAAGCCTTCCAAGCACGTGCAGTACACGTTTAAATTTCTCACAACTCATGCAGGCTCATGTTTTTCCTCCAACTCCCTATTTGGATTAAACCAAGTTATCCATCCAAATTTGATCGATAAAATCACCCATACTAGCTTTCTATAGTCATATCACGTCTACCCACTAAGTTTCAGGGATTGAATCTCACTAAATCACGTCCAAACATCCGATCGAAATTCTGCTATTAATGAAAATATTTTCCCGCCAAAATTCATTTTTTGAATTTGAGAAGAACATGTCCTCCCTCTAATCCTGCACGGGTGTCTCTTTAGCACTTGTCTTATGGGGTGCAAATAGTAATTTTTGGGCGTAGATAGTAATTTTTCCGGGGTTCCTCCGACACATTTTTGGGGTACTTCCGGTGCATTTCTTGGGTGCCTTTAGTACTCTATCCCGGGGTGTAAAACACCACTTTTCGAGCCAGTTTCGCCGCAAGAGCTTATTTCTCTAAAAATACCTACAAAGACATAAAATAACAAAATAAATACAAAATCGAACACTAACAATATATACAATTGAGACATATTAGACACAATAATGCGTCTATCAAATACCCCCAAACTTATTATTTGCTAGTCCCGAGCAAATTTAATCTACAAAATAAAATCCTAACTCACTGTCGCAGGCATCGTCGATTGCACTTAGCATGTGAAACAAGCCTTTAAACCCCTAGGTGGCCCTAGTGGCCGAGTTATAGTCTCGGGAGGGTTTACCATAGGTGTACCCACAAAACCTTTACTCCAGACCCTAGCTATCTACGCAGAACCTTGGAATGGCACTAAAGAACCTCCTTGGTTGGCATACTTATTGATTATGGGAGGAAGTACCCTGATGCGAAATTCCAATTGTTGTACACGAGTTTGCACTCAAACATACTAAAATTCATATATAAGTGACAAAGCTCTACTCAGATAGTTTCACTATGGACATCAATATCCGGAGTCAACAAATCACATGGATAGATTAAGAGATGGATATAGAAAAACATAGATGGTTTTGATGTTGACTAGGTGAATGGTGTTTCTCATATCTGTCTGAAGGCTACTGCTAAAATGAACCTATCCTAATGGACTGAAATACTGGTCTGACTAATATCAATACAACTGGCATATACAAGGGAACCAGTGGTCGATAATCCTAATTCTAGATCAACTCATCTGGCATATACAAGGGAACCAGCGGTCGATTTATTGAACACACATTTATTTATTTATTTTAAGAACTAACAACATGATTAGATCTTGGGGATCCAAGCGCATGCTTCTTGTCAGCAGATTACATGGTAATTCCCGTGGATCCTGCATTCCACGCTTGTTTAGGCAACGGAGACAGGGAGAACACACACATATTGCTATCCAAGTGTTAAAATTTATTCCGATTGGTCTATTGGTCTGGGTTTTTTTTTGTTTTTTTTGATGTAGTATCTCAATCACTCTATTACACCCTAGCAGTGGTAACAACTTGAATCGTGAGCCCCACCTAATCACTTAGAGAAACAAATTTTAAAAATAAAATAAAATAAAAACAGAAGTGAAAAGGACTCAACGAGATATGGCGAAACTATCATGTTATTTCTAACACCTGAGCTCTGTGCTTTTACGAATAGACTCTTATAGATGTTTCCATCTACTCAGATTGGTTCCTCAACTCCTAAAACCAAAATGCTTCCATCCACTTAGATTGGTTAGTGCCATCCTTAATAGGCATAAATTTCTAGGCTCTGGAGTTTATTTATTGCAACTAAAAAGCTTTTCCCATACCCCCAAACTTAAATCTAACATTATCCTCAATATTCTAAAGATGAAATTAAAAGCATGAACAAGGAGAAACTGTTACCATTTGAAGCAAAAGAGTTAAGGAAAGATATTACAGTGTTGCATGAGAATGGGTTACCTCCCAAGAAGTGCTAAGTTTAAAGTCTTCAGCTATACATTGGAAAAGATTAGTCACCTCGAATCGTATAACAGTAGTCGGAATAACTGTGGGTCTTCAAAACCAAATTGAGCTGACCATAGGAAACAACAATAAGCCAAGAAAGTGAACAAGTATCACATGACCTTACCTAGTTTCCTGATAACTATCGCTAATTGTGGTTCAGGTTCAGGTTCTATGAAAGGGTCTAGATAAATTATTTTTATTGGTTGCATTTCCTCATAGGTGGGATCTGAATCATTAGGTCCTAAATTCTGGAAAAACTCAAATAGGAACTTAAAAGCAAACAATAATAACCTAAATAACTGAGGATCCTCTAAGTCAATCAGATTTGACTTACATAATTGGCCACAATGAAAGTAGTGGTCATTCTTAAGTAAATGTGTCGATTCTATTAACCTAAAGTACTTAGGCTTAGTCTCAGAACTTGATAAGTGACACATTTGATATATAAACGTTCCCACAGTTGGAAAAAAACTATTTGGTGGGAAAACAAAGTCAATCTGGGTATCATAGCCTAGGCAAACCATATCAACCATAGGATGGGTTTCTAACGACTGAACTTCTTCCTGGACATCATTAGGTTCGGGAAAACGAGTATGAAGGTAATCTTATAAAATGGTCGAGGAACAGATATCAAGTCCTAAGTGAGGGGACTTTCTGAGAGTTAAAGGTAAGGAACTAGGAAAGTGATAATCACCCCCAAACTTAGAGTTTTTAGTGTCTCTAGATAGACTAGTCACAATCTCCCTAATTTCTAGATCATCAGATTCTTGGAAATGGTCAATTGATTCTTCTAAGTTATTATCAGGTAGTGCATCTTTACTCATCTCTACGGGTCTATCTTCTTCGTCTAAGACCATTGTTTCTAAGTCGCTAGACTCTAAAATAGCATTTTTAGAATAAACCCGTTCCTCTAAACCACTATCGGCTTCGTAATCAAAAGGAAAAACTACATCGTCTAAAACGGTGGTATCCCTAATCAAATCCTCATCCTTTTGAATAGGTGAATAATCATAAAAATTATTTGGATTTGAACTAGAAATAATATAATCATTACAAAGCTCAATTGGATTAATAGTTTCCTGATCACTATGCCTACATATTTCAGATTCTTCATTATTACTATCCTCATCATCATAATAGTACGAAGATGATTGAACCTTATCTAAATAATTAGTGTCTTTTATTCTAACCTTGTCCTCTAAATTAGGTAAATATTCACCATTGATATCAAGAGTAAAATCGGAAACACTATTTTGAATAATTAGATCTTTTAGAGAAGTTCTTTTCTGGGTCTCTAACAAAAGCTTCTGAGCCGACTCACATGATTTCCGGACATAATCTAGGAAAGAAGGTAAAGAAAGTTCACTCGTTGCATTCTCGTCCATAACTAAGTTATTCATTTCTGCAAACTTACGTGCTTTCTCAGCTAACTTACGTGTCGACTCTAGTAAAGAGGAATTATTAGAATTATTCTCGTAAGACCAATTCGTGTGTGGATAGTACTTGGGCTCACCATGGGATGAACCATAACCTTTAAAAGATTGGCGTTCCCAACTACTATTCCCACCATGGTCATAAAAATGATGATGTCCATAATCAAATTCAGGTCGATACTCATTGTATTGGCTTCTATCATACCAGTTCGACATTCTTAATTGCAAGGGAATTCTACACAATCACAAGCAAGGATGACTCGACCAAATCAAACCTATAAAATCTAGCAAACAACAAGCATGATGGCTCCACTTAGATTGTTTCTAGACCAGCTTTTACTCTTTCGAAAGGGAATTCGTTACAATCTAAGCAAACCTCTCTGGATCGATCCGAATAAAGTGAGTGGAAGAGAAGCAGGGGAAGCTCAGAGGAGCTTTGATACCCCCACCTCTTTGGCAACGCTTCCCTGGGTTACAAGGCGGCTCTAATCGACTTACAATAATCTTCCCGAACTTCAAAGTATGCTTAAAAGAGCAACCAATATTTTTCGAACGACTTTCCTATTAAGCTCGTTACCCTATAGGTCTCGTTCTAGTCAATATTTTAAGCTTGGGTTCGTGTTTTGTATTGTTTTCCTAAGGCGGGCAAGAAGAGAACGGTGATGAAATCCGAACCCTTATCTTGTATGGCCTGGCCTTGCCCTTTACTAGGAAATTAAAGTCCATATTAAAAACCTCAACATATATGCACCTTAAGGAAGACAGTAAACCCGCTGACAGGGGATTCGCGGGTGTTTAGAAGCTTACCTCCCGTACCAGACAGGCGATGAAACGGTTGTAGTCGACTCGGGCCACGATTCCTATGTCATGTACGAACCCGAGGGGCCGAGACGATATCGTAATCGTCGTCCTTCCCTGCAAACAGTTTGTATTTAAAACTACCCTTCCGTAGGGTTTAAAAATAAAATAATAATGTCCAAGTGTTCAAATGTCCCAAAAATAAAAATAAAATACAAAAATAAATCCCTATATACAGTTTCTAAAAATAAAATCTATAAAATAAAAATCTAAAAACCTAATAAAAGAAAAAAAAAAAAAATCTTTGTCTTTCTTTTCCTTTTCTTTTAGCTTTTATCTTTGGCTCCTAATCTCTTAGTCACCAAAGTCTTTGGCTTAAAATAAAATTTCGGTCCAAACTCCAAACCTGTAGCACAAAGAAATATACCCAAAGAAACGTAAAATAGAACAAAGACAAAATAATAAAAATCTAAAAATAAAATAAAATAATAAATCTAAAAACTCTAACTTAAAAACAAGTCCGCGTCGGCGCCAAAAATTGATGTGATTTCAACTTTGTTGTAGTAAAAGGTTCGTTGAGACTTGTGAAGATTCGAGTTTTTAAATTTAATAAAAATATACAATAATATTACAATTGGTGCAAGAGGTACTGGGACTAAGGATTTAGCCAATCTTCATAACATAAGGTTCACTTATTTATTCTCAACAATTTTAGCTCAAGAAATATAAACATGGACTCTATTTTTGCCAAGGTAGATTCTCAAAACATTGATTGTAAATGTTAAGCATGGGACATCAAATCACCTAAGCTAAGCATGACCCATCTAATCAAATGACAACCAATTTAATCAAATCATATTTCAATTAATTTTAGTGCAAAAGTCATAAAAAAGAATAAAACAAATTTACCCATGTATGAAGTTCGGCCTCCTCCGTCATCCAGTGTTGGGGTTTAGCTCCTCATATTATAGACACTTTCAAAATATTTTTTATTTGCTCAAAAATTGTTTACAATGGTGAAAACAGAGAAAATAGTGAAAAACAGTAATTTGCGACGCACAAAAATCGTCACAAAATGAACGATACAAGAGAAGTGTTGTAGACTCTGTTCCGCGGTCGCTGGAAAGGAATTGGGAACTGTCGAATTTAAGCGACAGTTTTCAACGACTTTCCTTTACAGGCTTTTGTTCTTCGTGTTCTTCAGTTCTGCAGCAGCAGCAGAACCCGAGTTTCTGCAACTCGTAATTTCTTCTTCTCTGGCTTTCCTAAGCTCCCCAAACTCTCGACCCCCCTTCTATGTGATCCTAGGAACCTATTTATACATCATTGCGACATTGAATCTCCTCTATTAACTACAAATAATCTTCTTTTACTCGGGTATATTTTTTTCCATTTTTTTCATTGATTTTGATTTTCACGCATCTGCAGCTGTATTTCTTTCCTTCTATACCTTCTTCACGCTCCATAATATCGATTAAGTCTTCCAAGAACGTGCAGTACACGTTTAAATTTCTCACAACTCATGCAAGTTCATGTTTTTCCTCCAACTCTCTGTTTGGATTAAACCAAGTTATCCAGCCAAATTTGATCGATAAAATCACCCATATTAGCTTTCTATAGTCATATCACGTCTACCCACTAAGTTTCAGGGATTGAATCTCACTAAATCACGTCCAAACATCCGATCGAAATTCTGCTGTTAATGAAAATATTTTCTCGCCAAAATTCATTTTTTGAATTTGAGAAGAACATGTCCTCCCCCTAATCCTGCACGTGTGTCCCTTTAGCACTTGTCTTATGGGGTGCAAATAGTAATTTTTGGGCGTAGATAGTAATTTTTCCGGGGTTCCTCCGACACATTTTTGGGGTGCTTCCGGTGCATTTCTGGGGTGCCTTTAGTACTCTATCCTGGGGTGTAAAACACCACTTTTCGAACCAGTTTCGCCGCAAGAGCTTATTTCTCTAAAAATACCTACAAAGATATAAAATAACAAAATAAATACAAAATCAAACACTAACAATATATACAATTGAGACATATTAGACACAATAATGCGTCTATCAGTCTATCTTTTGAACTTCGTATATAAGACATCGACATAATCGTATGAATGCTATTGTGATTATGTATGGGTATGGGTGAAGATTTGGTCCTAGGAAACAATGTTTTACATTCGTTTAAAGGAAGTAAATTCATAAACTTGTTTTGTGAATCGAAAGGGAAATCGCTAGGCTTATTGGTATTGTTATTCATTGCAAATCTTTTGAATTACCAATATGTGTGTTTAGTATAACCGTTCATAACCTGCTTATGTATCTTGGTAAAACTATTCACAAGGCCTGACTTTTTTATTGGTATGACTTATATTAGTGAAATGGATCTTAAGTAATCACCTGAGATGGGAAGATCGATATCTTGAAATTGGTGTGACTAAATACTAGACATTGGGTAACCGATCCTAGTAAGAGGTGTAACCAATCACAAGAGAGAGTGTAATCGATCCTTGTAAGAGGTCTAACAATTTTTAGTAAGCTGGTGTAACCGATCCTATAACTTGGTCAACAGATCACAAGTTTTACCATAAGAAATGGTAACCGATCCTAGTACTTAGTTAGCCATTTAATGGTAACTAGTGTAACTGATCCTAGTACCCACTTGGAGGTAAAACCGAGAATTTATGTTGAGGTAGAACCATGAATCCCATTAATGGTGATTTGATAGGATAATCAATCACATAATTCTTGGAAGTCAGATGAACCAATTCTAAACTTGTTTGGAAGTGTGGCAAATCGGTTCCAAGATTGTAAATATGAAAAAGGATTTACAAAGTAAAGATGTCAACATACTTTGAACATGTGCAGTAACTCTTATCTTTTATTGTTCAAAGATATTCCTTAATAGCTAAAGGAGAATCCCGTATCGAAATAAATTGAGAATCTTTTAATTAAGGTTTTTAGTTTTATATGCTTTTAATTTCCAGCAATTAAAATGCATATCTTTAGAAAATAAAAATTAGTAATGTGCATTTACTAGTTGGAGATTTTCTACTGAGATTTCGGTCAATGTTTGGACAGAGCATTTCCAGGAATTATGAAAACCGAATTTGGAAATATATTGCATATCTTGAGAATATTTTCGGTTTTGGAAATTCCTTGGTGTCCAAACTTCCTTGTCTATGAATACTGAAGTTTGCATCTCAAGCAAACTAATCCTCAGAGCCAGCAAAACTACCTAGTTGTGTTGTTACTGGTGGAGCCGCCTATTCGGAGATGAAAGTAACCTAATTAGGCGAAATCTCTTACGGCCGCTCTGTTTAAAGACTTCTTTGGGATTGAGAAGCTTTATTAGTACCGTTGGTGGGAAACTAGATAATTGCAGTTTATTATTAGTTTTCGATTAATTTGATTGACTAACGGTTGTTGAATTTTGATTGCACCTAGTTTGTTTATGCTTGAGAATCTTCTCTTCTGATATAAGATTCACTCAAACTAGATCGAAGTTTCGACGGGAGATCTTTAGACTGTTTGTAGATCTAACGACGTCTTGTGATATCCATAGTTAAAAGACTCCGCTCTGTGTGTGATTGATCACAAGAGATTCAAGTTGTTTGTGTGCAGGTGTTTATTGAAGATCTAAGAAGATTTGAAGACGAAAAAGATTTCTGATTTGGGTTCATAATCTTTGGTGTGCACAAAACTTGTTTCGGCTGGAAAGGGATCCAACTATAATCGGTTTATCTTTGTGATAGATTGGATTGATTAGTTGAGTAGATCAGCATCAATACAATTCTTTGTGATTCAAAGTATTGATTGCAAAATCTAAACAATTACTTTGGTAGTTGTTATTGGATAGATCTAAGAACCTGACAAAGGAGTTTATTGGGATAAACGGAAGAGCCTTTTGTCAAAGTCATATCACATTGTTTGAAAAGAGTTGTTACCGAACAGATTTTTTGTTCCTTTACTGTTTTGAATATGAACCAAAGGAATTGTTCCAAGTGCGTGACTTATTGCAAGTTGGAGGCGCAGGGATACTGAGGGAACTAGGTTAACTATAGGTTTAGTGGCTTGGTCTCAACTATACGAAGTTGGTTTGATTTTGTATAGCGGCTTGATTATGAGAGCATTCAATTCTGTACTAGGTCCCGGGGTTTTTCTGCATTTGCGGTTTCCTCGTTAACAAAATCTTGCTGTGTCTTTTACTTTTCTATTTCCGCAATTATAATTGTTTTATTATAATTAGAAGTAAAATACACAAACGTTAATTCCTATTTACTTAATAGAAATCCTATAGTGTTTAGTTGAGTCCGAACCTATTATCAAGTAAACACACTTCGTTGTTGTATTGTCTCGATCTTGTATCCATAGTCAATCACACAAGTTATCTTGTTGTCGTATTGTCTCGATCTCGTATCCATAGACGATCACACGAAGTGTGAACCGATTAATTGTATTGTCTTGACTCAGTCCATAGACAATCACTTTCGGAGAAAGGACTTATTGGTGGAAAAGTTTTAGATTGAGGTATATTTGGGTACCCTCGTCTTTTCACACCACATGCTTGAACGCCTTAGAGGTCTGCTGTTACGCACCCCTTATTTCGTATGTTTTCGTAAACATACAAATGAGAATTTTTTTCATAAATTAATAGAGTAAAAAGCATTTGGCATGGGAAAAAAGGGCCCTAATAAGTAAGAAATTGGCTTTTCACTGAGCAGGGGCTTGTGCGTTGCACACTCTGCACCAACTAAGTTTTGCTTTTGCTTTTTGTGTAATTAGTCAGTCATATGCAAATATTTTTGTTTTGTCATCCTTTACTACGGTGATATTTTCATGTATTAATTCAATTGAAGAGCTTTGGATCGGAAACGCTGTCTTATCTAATAGATTTCTATTAGCTTTTGAAGCCTCAAGAACCAAAGGGTGTGTAGTGGCTTGGTTGTATGAGATATCAATTGACCACATCAAATGGAAGTTTATATTCCGTGAGAGATACTCACAAGCTATAATGAGGGAGGTTGATTCTATAAAATTAGAATTGGTAAACATCCTAGGAGTTTTAGATTCTAGATTATGAATGGTTGAGGATAATGGTAAGTTGGAGGCATATACGAGAAAGAATTGAGTTATCTTTCTAAGTGAACCGGTGATATAAATTTCCCAAGCGAGATTATTTGGAGTCGGTTATATTCTTATAAACTCAATTTCTTTCTTTGGCTTCTCTACCATGATAAGTTGATGACGACCTATAATCTTATTAGAAGGGGTGTGGATTTGAATAGGTCTTGTCAGTTTTGTGAAGAAAAAGATGAAACAAGTTCGTACTTGTTTTATGATTGTTGGAGAATTAAAATAATTTGGACTTATTTTGTTGAAGGATGTAATTTCTATTGGAACTACAATCCTCATATTGGTACAACTATTCAAATTTGGAGCTATGATTGGGGCGATGAGCTGCTCAACCCTATTTGGAACAATCTTACGATTGCGACATGATGGTGCATTTGGAAGGAACGGAATCCAAGGATTTTCAACAACAAAAAAAAAATCTCCAGCAAGCAAGCATAATCAAAGATATCAAGATTCAATCTTATTTTTGGGCGGAATCAAACACTAAGATGCTAGGTTTAATAACTAATATGGTAGTTTGTTTAAGGAATTCAAATTTCTACAGTCCTCATTGAGAGGGCATGGAAAAGCAAGAGTGTTTGTTATCTTTTTTTCTCTCGCTCTTAATTATTTTTTCGTTTTTATTTGGGTGATTGGTTCCCATGTCGGGTTCCCTTTTTTGTTTCAGTTGTATTTATTGGGTTGAGGTACCCCTTAAGTACCTCATTTTCAATGAAATCTTCTTTTGACCGATCAAAATAAATTAAAATAATTTATGCTTCAAAAAAAAAACATAAAAAATAATCTAAGATAACGAGAACTCTGCTAAAATATCAATTAACTTGGCCAAAGTTAAATACATTAGTCTCCTAATACTCTTAATTTTTTTAAGAATAATTAAAAGAAAGATTGGAGCATAAATCCAAAATGGTTGGTCATTTATTTCACAATTTCCTTTTAGACTACACAAGTTAATTCATCAGTACATATGCACAAACTAATGCATATTCACGGTTGGAAACATTATTGGGAAATCATATCAGTACATATGGACGGGCTCACTTGACACTTAACTACACATCTGTGGCCTAGTTAGCATATTGGGGTACTAGAGGTTGACCTGAGTTTCTCATTCGGGTGGACTGAAGATGAA
>JAJJMB010010622.1:0-13725 GCA_023531105.1 Papaver atlanticum
TTGTATTCCTTAATACTATGTCTAACTAGAGTATCATACACAGCTTCGCAGTTATGTTTTCAATATGCACGACTTGAAAGATACGTTAGGGAATGAAACAGATCAAGTCAAATATTACTGACCTCAAGAGGAAGGATGATGTTTTCGTTGTAGCTCCATACTTCTTCACATTCTTCAAGTCTTCATGTAATACTTTTAAGTCTCATATCCTAACACTTTTAAGCTAACCTATACGAAGTTGACTCTAGTATATAATTAAGCGACTCTTTAAATGAGTTTTGATTCACTAAAATATGACAACCAAACTTGACATACCAATGCTTGGTGGGTTCAACCGAGCTATGCTCTAACAGAAACAAAGGAAAACAGATTAAAACCCTCACCGGCAACCGAAAGGTTCTTTATAAAGGAATTCATCCTTTGGTCTTGGGTCGTTTCATCAATAAATGGCAACGATTCCCAAAGAGAGATCCTTTCCTTCTCAAACTATCTCTTCTCCTACCCTGTCGTTTCAAATTTCCCGCAAATAGGCTATCATTACCTACAATCTAAGAGGAATTAATTCATTTACATTACTCTATCTACTAACCGCATAATTATTTCGACATATGGAGGGTGGACACTGGTTGCTATTACACTTGGTGCAAGAAGGTGTACAATGCATAAAGCTGACTAGACCTTCACATGTATCAATAGCATGCTTTCGACTCAGAAGATGATTGGTCTGACGGTTGTTATCTCTTTGGATGATTGGGATGCTGATTCAATATTGGTCCTACTCAATCTAACTCATAAGGCCAACAAACAGCTACACCCAACCTGGCTTAGTAACTTCTCAACTCTTCCTTACTTTAGTAGTAGTATTTCACATGAAAATGACTATACTCATCTTCTTAATATTGGCTCCTGCCTAGCTAGTATGAGTCACCGGGAAAAAAGTTTGGAAAGTTATATGCATGATTTAATCTTTAGGCCTGTCTCCTCTTGGATAAACCATCACCATGATTCTATTACCTTAAATAGGACTCACGAGTACTATAACCATAGCTCTATGTATATTTGCTATCTACTTTTCCTATGGATCATTGATAGGTCGTTCTCCCAAGATTCGCTAGTAGTCAACTGCAACAACTTGACCAGCACAATATTACATCACATGCATTGGAAAAATACAGACATCACATGGAATGTGTACTTCTCTTCATCTAGCTGTTGGATTATTAAGCAATGTCCTTGTCATCTACACAGTAAAAATAGACAGTACCTCAAGCAAACAAATAACTTTTGCCTTCACATTCAAATTAAAGTGCAATGTCCTAATATTACCTATAACACTATTTTCCTCTCTAATATCAATAACAACACCATCATTCACCTACACTTCTCTCTAAAAAAACCCACGGCCTCTACTTCAGGAACTAAACCAATTTATCCAGTTGAAAATCTGGTAGAACAAATGAACTCCTCTCTAAACATACCTAAAGACCTATTCCCCAAAGTTTTTATCAATTCTGAGAACATTCAACCTAAAAACAAGAAAACTGAAAATGGGTCTTCATTGGAAGATTCTGTAGCAAAATCTCTCATAAAACCAGAACTATCTCTAGATTCATAAATTCCAACTGGGAACTGAGAAGAAATGCTGAGGTAGCTCTATGTAAAAAAAAGGAGGACCTATTATTCAATCATACTTGGCAGAATAGAAGACTATAAGGTTATCAGAAGAGGAGGCACTAGAGGCATTTTTGACAAACTTATAGTTTTAACTGAAGTACCTCCTTCTGGTCCTGATTTTATTGATTAAGCCAACTTCTACAATGTCAAGATTTGGGTGCTAGTTAAAAGAATCCCTAGGCATATCATCCCTGATATCAGAAACATCCTTAAACCTGCTGGAATATATCAAGAAGCTAAAAAAGTTTATGGAAGAGATGATGATGAGAAAAAATTGGAAGTCCTCATGACAATTGATATTACAAGAGTTGTAAAGTTTGGTATTGATGCTATGAAACATCCACTACCTCTCACTGGCTTGAATTTGCTTATGCACTGAATGGTATAGCCTTCTGCAAGGTTTGCAGAATACTTGATCACCCTGGTCCCCTCTGTGAGGAAAAATAAGAGACTCCTCTTACTGTTAACAACAACACCCATCCATCTAACCTCAACAACTCTTACCCTTCAAATTCCACCACCCCTAACAACCCATCTACCAGTAGTTCTCAACCCATCATCAAGATAAGGAGCTACTCTGATAAAGATGCTGCAGAGGAATTTGATATTAAAATGAGATTAGCAAAAAGACAAATTGTTCTCAAGAACAGTTCTGAAGAGTTGGATGGTCCAGAGGATTACATAATCTTTAAAGCTGGTCTTCATCACTGAGGAAATTCCAACTAAAAATATTAAAATCATAGCTTGTCAGAAGAAACATAGGAAATTTCTTGAAAATCACAAGGCTAAGGATAAAATGTTGAAGAAAAAGGCATCGATATCAAAGCTGCTGCCAGGAAACATTATCATAATCCTAAGAATGGGATTGAAACCACTACTAGTCCTGACAATATCTTCCCAAAAGTCTCTCCTATTACTCCCAATTCCTTTGAATCCTTACCCTCTCTGACTGATATCCAAAATCAAATCAATGAGGAATTCAATCATTAGAAAAAACTTCTATGGGAAAAAAGAAAGAAGGAATCAAAGTAGAAGACTGAGGACTCAGCTAGGAATCTTCAATTACTGGATACAAAAAGAAAAATTTATGTCTCTTCTCCTCCTGCTGAGCTCTCCTTTCATTGCTGGGACCAGATGCATCCATCCAAGAAGAGTAACATACAGGTCATGCCTATGGAGGAAGATCATCTGACAAACCTGACTACTAGCAATCTTGAGGGAGCAAATCCATTCCAACTACCTAAGGTACAAACTATTGCTCAAACCAATTATTTAAACAATATGTATATGATCTCTAGCCACATCATTAATTATTTATAAATGATTATTCTTGCCTTGATTAATATTAATAGGTTCTCCTTTCAAGTCTACCTTAAGATTAGGCTTCACAGACATTATTGCATAGGTTATATTATCCTTATCTTCCTTTATCCTAGTGTCTCTTATTTCTGGTTTTTTCCATCATGACTTGGAATTGTCAAGGTCTAGGAAAACATAGTACTAGTAGGCATCTGAATAATATGTTAAACAAGTATAATCCTGACATCTTCTTCTTATCTGAAACTAAACAACAATCTAGCAACCTAAAGTCTATCCTTAGTAACATAGGAGTCACCAATTTCTGGTTTGTTGAACCTTGAGGAAAGCTTAAAACCGCTGGAGGCCTTATTCTAGCTTGGAAAACTAGTTTGAATGTTACTATACAAGATTTTTCCAATAATCATATTAGTGCTATGGTTAACCCTACTATAGGGGATCCTTAACTTTTCACAGGTTATTATGGCAGCCCATATATAACTTTAGATAAACTGCATTCTTGGAAAATGATAGAAAATACATACGAAAGTAATAAATTACCCCGGTTGATAATGGGAGACTTAAACTTTGTGTTACATGATCATGAAAAGTTTAGTCAGCATCCCATCAATTCTTGTGAAGCTAACATTTTTTTTGGAAAAATTGGAATAAGCTAATCTTACTGACTTGGGTTATACTGAGTGTCCCTTCACTTGGACCAACAGAAGAGTGGGTCTTCAACTTACTGAACAAAGACTTGATAGAGGATTAGAAAATGAGGATTGGCTTGAGCTCTTCCCTAACTCCACCATTTCCAACCTTCCAGCTATTGGTTCTGATCATAACCCAATCATTCTCAATACCAATCCTAACTGGAAACATGGTCATATTCTTTTTAAATTATTTGGCCCTTGGCTTGATCATTAAGAGTGTAAAGATATTATTGCCGAATGCTGGAGGAAAAATCACAAAAGTTCTCTTGCAATCAAGATTTCTAGGAAATTAAGGGATATCAAGGTCAAATCAAGTTGTGGAATAAGGAAGTTTATGGTAATATTAAGACAAATCTTGATGAAAGTCTTCAACATCTTGATTGGATTACCAAAAATCAGTTCAACAATAACATAGGAAATGACATCAGAGAAGCTAAGAAAGATGTGGATCACTGGCAAAATGTTCAAGAAAAATTCTGGAAAACTAAAAGTAGAGATCAACTTATCAAGCTATGAGACAAGAACACACAAAAAAATCATGACTCTACCAAGAAAAGGTATAGAAGAAACAAGATTGTCTCCATTCAAAAAGATGATGGTACCTGGTTGCATAACAGTAAGGATATTGCACACTGCTTCACCACCCATTTTTCTAATATGGATACTGCTGAGCCAATTACCATTAATCAATCCATTATCAACCTTATTCCTAACACTATCACCACTACTGAAAACATTAACCTTTTAAAGATCCCTGAAGCAGCTGAGATCAAAGTTATTTTATTTAGCATGGCAGGGGATAAGGCTCCAGGTCCTAATGGTTTCCCTCCTAACTTCTTTCAAGCCAACTGGGAGATTGTTGGAAAGGATATTATTACCATGGTCCAAAATTTCTTCAATTCTGGCTTTCTCCTAAAAGAGATGAACTCTTCTTTCATATCCCTCATTCCTAAAACTGATAACCCTACTAAACCCTCTCAATTCATACCCATATCTCTTTGCAATACCACTTACAAAATTATATCCAAACTTATAGCTCAAAGACTTAAACCCCTCCTTCATAAACTCATTTCTCCCTTTCAATCTGCTTTTATTCATGGCAGACAGATTTCTAGTAGCATTGATATAGCACATGAGCTTATTCATCATATGAACACCAGGAAAGGGAAAAAAATAATCTAATGGGACTATGGGAATCAAGATTGATATGGCCAAAGCTTTTGATAGGGTCAACTAGGATTTTCTCATTCAAATAATGCTTCAAATGGGATTCAGTACTCAATGGTGCAACCTAATAAAGCAATGTATATCCACCACCAACCTTGGTGTTTTGGTTAATGGCTCCCCTGGAATCTTCTTCACACCTACCATAGGTCTCAGACAAGGTGATCCTCTTTCACCATATCTGTTCTTATTATGCATGGAGGCTCTTTCAAGATATCTGGTTTTTGCTGAATCCCAAAACCTTATACATGGAAGAAGAAAAAAATGTAATGATGCCCCTGCTATCAGTCATCTCTTATTTGATGATGATTGTATGACATTATGTAAAGCTAATAAGGATGAATGCAACAACTTAATCAAGATCTTCCAAGATTTCAATCAATCTTTTGGGAAAATGATTAACTTTGATAAGTCTGGCATTTTCTTCAGCAAAAACACTGCTCCAGATATTGCTGACAGTATAAGTAATATTATGCATATTCAAAAAATCAACATCAAGGATAAATATTTAGGCTCTCCTCTCTTCACCAATAGAAGTAAAGTGCCAGCCTTCAAACCTTATGTTGACAAGCTAAAACTCATGCTGGCTGGATGGAAAGCCACCATGTCAACAGCTGGAAAAGTCACCATGATTCAAAATGTTACTTCAACATCCAGTATCTATCAGATAAATTGCTTCAAGCTTCCTAAGGCCACCTGTAAAGAAATTAATGTTATCCAAAGAGATTTCTTCTGGAATAAAGAATCAAATAAACCAAAAGGTCTATACTTTATATCCTGGGATGCAGTAAAAAAAACCAAAAATCTTGGTGGGCTAGGCTTCAAGAATATGGAATACTTCAATAATGCCATGATCACAAAAATTATCTGGAGATTAATTACTGAGCCTTATTCCCTTTGGAGCTCAACCATGAAGGCTTCTCACTTTTCAAACCAAGAGGTCATCAGAATGGACACCAAACCAAATGCTACTGACTCTTGGATATGGAAAGGAATTCTTGAAGGTATAGCTAATATCCAAAAATACTACATCTGGAAGATTAGGAAAGGTAACAATATTCATATTTAGGAGGACAGGTGGATAGATGGGTACCCTGAAACTATTCCAAAACCCCCAAACTGCCCCCTAACCTTATTACACTCCATCAACTCTTCAATACCTTTGGAGATTGGGACTTAGATCTTCTATCCCTCTGGTTCACTCAGGATGTTCAAAACTATATTCTTTTTACCCATCATAACATTAATACTGAAGACACCATAAAACGGAGTTTAACCCATAAAGGAAACTTCTCTGTCAAATCCCTTTATGATAATCAAATCTCTGATAAGTATGCTAATGATGATCCCACTGCTCAATGGAGAAACATTTGGAATCTTGATACTACTCCAGCTATCCATCTTTTCATGTAGAAATATGCTCATGGCATTCTTCCAACTAATGCTAAGTCTGCCAGTATCCTGAATTATATTGATCCTCTATGCACTTTTTGCAAGAATGCTAAAGAAGATATCACCCATGTTCTATTGGCTTTCCCAGCTGCTTCCAAAGTTTGGGAAAAACTCTTTGGATAATCTCATCAACTCTTCAGTGCTTTTGGATCATTCTATGAATGGCTTAATAGCTGGCTATATAATGGCAACCCTAAATCCAGTTGGAATACCACTTTTGCTATTATCTGCTGGTTCATTTGGAAAGTCAGATGTGATCTGGTTTTCATAAACATTAATCCCTATGCCGAAAGTACTGCTCTGAAAATCACTCAACACATATGCTCCTTTAATAGAGTGAATAAAAATCCAGGGAATATTTTGAATAATTTGTATTACCAGGACACTAACAATGATCATCAACTAAGAATTGGTAGACTGATCAGAAACCATAAGGAGAAATTTGGAATCACTATTAGCATTAGTATCTTAGAAGTAGATAACAGCATGACTAATAGTGATTTACACTCTTATACTAACTTTGATTTTGTTGTTTTATTTTTCTAAAGTCAATGTGTATGAGCAAGAAACTACAAGGACCCTAATATTGGACTCAGCATAGATGATAGAGCATGCAGAGGAGCTCAATTAGCTCTTGACTGGGGCAAGGAAATGCATAAGTCCAACATTGATTATGCTGCAGAAGATGAAGTAATTCTCCAGGCTATAAACCAAGGTTATCAAATAGAAGTCCAAGAAAGATTTCAAGGAAGTCACACCCTCAGCTATGGTGGAAATTTTGAAGCTGTTGATTTTGTTCTAGGGAATCTAATAAAGCTATCACCTCACCAAAATTCTAATGCTATCATATTATCCCATCTATCCAGCCACTCTACTTTACTTCAAAACTTAAATTGGAAAGGTCCTGACCTTAAACAACTTCTTGATGCTTTACAGCTTGTTCAAATTCCTACTTTTGTGGATAACTGTAATAACATTAATCACACTTTGGAGGTCCATCATGGCGCTAGACATAGCCCAGATGGCCAAACAATTGTATCGGTGAGTTAGCTGCTCTTCTGAGCGCTATCTCTGTTTTTCTATTAAAAAAAAGGTAGGGATGGTCCTTTCGCATATACCATTCCTAAAAGTCTTATTGGTGATCAAAATCAAGATTATAGTGCTAAACAAGATTCATATAATTTTATAGCGTAACATGGTAACTTTATTAGCTAATCTTGATGGTCCAGATGATACACAGTCTAAGTATGTACGTGATGAAAATAATTTGAGATTTGACGGTTTAATTAGCCAGCAAATGCATTCAATGTTGTTAGATCATTGCTCGGTCGAATTCACAAGTGTTGATATCTCAAGCTTGTTGTCAAATTTAGTTGTCAAAACTATATCTTGATTTCTAGTCTACAATTAGTTAAGTCTCGGATTAGGTTAAAAATATAGGTGAGAAATAGAGGATCACGACAGTCATCATTGCGTTCTACCGTTTCAAGGTTGTTGATTGTGGTTTTTAGTTCAAGGTTAAAACCGTAAAACCCTATTTATGTGCCTTTGTTCTGCAAAGAAATAGAGCCATTTAAAGCTATGAGAGCTTATGCCTCTCTGCTTATATATGTACTGAGTAACTCAGTATATTTGTATACAAAATTTAATTAGAATAATGTTGGTTGCAAAAATCCCCAAGTATTCTATAAATTTTGTTGAGCTCCTGCTCGCATTATTCACTAATGCATGGGACTGCCGAGTATCCATCTTATGCCATGTTCCTAGCTGAACTCTTAATATTGACATGATATGACAATTAATATTCACTCTCAGCTGAGTAGCATGAGTTTCCCGAATTGTCAGAATTAAGATGTGCATGAAGGTACTCAACCAGAGGTGCGCGAGTTGCGCCGGTGAGACCAAAGCTTCGCTGCTCTCCAAGATAAAAATTAGTGATTTTGTATCAACGTGCAAAATTCACCAAAAATTGATTAATTTTGTGTCAATTCACAAAATTCAGTTTTTTGACCTAACTTTATCGATTTACAAAAAATTGGGTTTTTGCGCTAAAACACAACCTGCACAATATCTCGATCCCTATTAGTCGAGACTAAACCTAGGAAAGCTAGGAAACTGGCCCATCATGGAGCTAGTAGGAGTAAAATCCTACCAAAAGTTGGAAAATAAAAGAAAAGAGGAACCGCGACTAAATTGGGAAGAAGCAAAAGGGCCGCGACCATGCCACTTGGCCGGTCGGTTTGCCCTAGCTGGCGCCCTCCATAGCTGGCCGGCTCGCCCCGTGTTGTTGTCCGTCGGCCCCTCTTTTCCATCAACCAATCAAATTGCTCCAAAGATGCAAGCTACGCTTTTAATTAAAAATTGAAGTTAGCCGGTCGACGTGTTTAATTTCTTAAGAAAATATATCTTGTCCGTCCAAGTCAGTCGCAAACTAATCACAACCACACGACTTGGCCGGTCGATTTGACAAGCTTGGCTCCCTCATGGCGCGACCAAGCGAACTCCATGATACTCACCTACGGACCCTCTATTATTTCAACCAATCAGATCTCTCCTAGCCTGCATGCTTCATCCATAATGGATAGCCAAAGTAGGCAAGTCGAGCGGCTTTAAAAGGGTCTTAATTAGGTCAAGCCTGTCCATGGAAGTCTTAAAACAATCACGGCCGTTCAACTTAGCCGGCCAATTTATCCGGCTTAGATTCAATTCTGGGCGACCAATAAGGTGTCGTTATAATGACCGGTGACCTATCTATAGCCTCGACCAACCACATTGATCCTAGCCTATCTACTTTGTTATGAAACATCGCCAAAAGTAGGCTAGTCACGCTACCCATAAGGGTCTTAATTAGGTTAAGCGATAATGGAAAACTGTCGCAAATTATCTCAACCGTCCAACTTGGCTAGCTGATTTGACCGGCTTAGATTTAATTTGGGTCAACAATTGAGATGCCATGATGGCTACCGGTCATCCCTCTCCTATGAGGGCCGATCACCCCATTCCCCACCTGCTCGAATAGCTCCTGGAAACCTCTCAAAGATAGCCGGTCATACTCCCTTATAACACCGTGAAATCCGCGACTGGTTCAAGCAGGCTGTGAACAACTGTTAAAGCACTGCTCGATCGAACTCGCAAGCGTTGCTATCTCAAGCTTGTTTGTCAAGTTTAGTTGCCAAAACTATAAGTCTTGATTTCTAGTCTAATATAGCTAAGTCTCGGACTCGGATAGTAAGTGTAGTTGAGCTCTAGACTCCACGGCGTTCATCATACAAAGGCGAAGAACTACTCAAGGAACTGGTGGAACTTCATCGACAAAAAGGTATGTGGAGACTTGAACTTATCTATCACTCAAAAGTCTATCTACTCTATCTCCTATCTTGAGACAAAAGTCGTATTGCTATATAGACTTCGATTACACACATTTGTTATTTCGAGCCGAGTTTATCTCGCTTATCTATTTCTCGAAATATGTGTTGGTAAGCTTTCACTTTGGCCAAGTTCATCTTTACTCGTGACGAAAGTCATGTTGAACGTTTCAATTTCTTGAAAATCGCTTTGATGAAAAATAGTTTGTGAATAACAACTATATAACATCCTATAAGAATGTTTCAATGATTGAAATGAGAGTTTAGAATATATAACCTTGAATGGATATAAACATTGTATGTGAACTCATACTTTTGTAAGTCCAAAATCCTTGAACCAAAGTATGCGTACTTTACTGGTTTAGGATGTCCGGAGCTAAGTCCGCGTACTACCGGAAGTTCACATCCCGTGAATTTCTGCTAGAGTTTGTGAACTGAAAAACAAGCTCAATCCGGGTACTTAAGTATGCGTACTTGAGTGGGTTATTTTCTAAAAACGGTTTATTCGTGAACTGATAGACGTATTTATGTGTCTATTTTCATCTCTATTGTGTATATTGTTAGTACCCATTTTTGTACTTATTTTGGTATTTTATCTCCTTTTAGGTGCTTTTGGAGAAATAAGCTTTTGCGGCGAAATTGGCTCGAAAAGTTGTTAAAGGCATCTGGGAGGACATTTGCTATTCAGACTCTCACTTTGGATAAGGGGTAACCCATTTCCAAGCAGCTACTAAACACAGACCGGGACTGGATAGGGGGACTCCACTTCTTCACGGGTTAAAAACAAAAAAAATGGTGGGAAAGTTTGTTTTCACGGAACAGATTTTAGGGTTGAAATTTGGACGACTTTTAAGGAGATTCAAGGGCTGATTTTTGTTGGGTTAACCCTGTTAAGGATAGACAGGCTTTGTATGTGGGTTTGGATTGATTAAATTGGGTTAAATAACCCGGTAGAATCGAAACAGAGGTGATGGAAGTTTCGGGTCTGTGATGAACTATTTTTGGAATTTTAGGGAGACTAAAGGCAAGATTTTCTTCCCAAAGATTGGTATCTATCTAAGGAAGAGTTTAGAATCAAAAGGAAAGCTCAGAAACGCGTAGAAATTCTAAAACAAGAAATTGCCGCAACTTTGCCGTGAAGAGAAAGGAAGAGATTTTGGAGAGATTTAATCGGTCTTTTTGATATAAATAGATTGTTTGGGTCATATAGAAGGGGTGTCGAAAGTTAGGGGAAGTTTATAACACCACAGAGCCGAGAAATCAAAGGTGAAGGAAACCGGGTTCTGCTGTTGCTGCTGCTGAAGAACACGAAGAACATTGACCCACACAGAACAGTCGCAAAGAAATATCGTTCTTCAACAGCAGAACACAGTTATCGTTTATAAACAGCACTTCAATTATAACGGTGACTTCTGTAACGACTATAAAGCGTTGCAGATTCGCTGTATTATTATTCTCCTTCAATAAAAACACCTTTTGAGCCATGTTTCTATCTTTTGAGCATGTTTTTACCATGAGGAGCTAAACCCCAACACTGGGATGACGGAGAAAGATGAATATCATACTTGGGGTAATTTTATTAATTCTTTTTAAGACTTTTGCATTAATTTTAATTGAAATTATGATTTGAATTAATTGGTTGTCATTTAATTTGATGATGTATGCTTAGCTTAGGTGTTTTGATACATCATGCTTAGGATTTACAATCAATGTTTTGAGAATCTACCTTGGCAAAAATAGAGTCCATGTTTTTCTTGAGCTAAAATTGTCAAAGAATTAATAATTGAACCTTATGTTTTGAATTCGGTGGAATCCTGAGTCCCAGTAACTCTCGCACCCTTTGTAATATTTTTGTATATATTTTTATTAAATTTAAAAACTCGAATCTTCACAAGTCTTAGAGTTCGAATCCTATTTACCATTACTACAACATCTTTGAAAATCACATCATGAACTAATACACTTATAATTTAAGGAATGCATATTTGCAAACCGTGGTTCTAATGTTCATGAATTGATTCGAGTGAATCAAAATCTTTTTTGATTCGATGGTGTCTTGTATACTTCTATGAGATCTAAGCAGTTGAACAACTCTCTAACTAGTTCATTTGAGTAACTTGAACTAGTTATGGTGAAGATGAATAAGGTTGATATGAAAGTGCTCATATGGCTAACCATTGGTTAACTATTGTTGAACCAACTAGGTGTACACGTTTAGGTACGGTTACCCAAGCCTAAATGAACGTGCATTTCATTTTTGTATGACAAGCTAAGTTCGATCTAACGGTTGAAAGATATTAGCTTGAATCTAATCAGGTTTTCATCTAACGGTGAATATTGAATGCTTTGTTACCAAGGTAACTTAGATTGCAAACCCTAATTTGGAGACTATATAAAGGAGAAATCTAGCAACTGGGAAACCTAATCCCCACACCTCCTGTGTGATACTAGTTATATAAGCTAGAGTCGATTCTCCTTTAACCTTAGGTTTCTATCGAGACCCTATAGGTTAACGACTTGAAGACTTCATTGGGATTGTGAAGCCAGACCCAACTATTTTCTCTGTAGTTACGTGATCTGATCTTGCTGTTTCTATCGTATTTGAGTACAATCGTAAGATTGGCTTGAGATTAATTTCTCCGATAGGAAAGATAGAAAAGAAGTCACAAACATCTTCGTCTCATCGTTTGTGATTCCGTAATATCTTGTTTCGCTAGTCGATTAAGATTATTATGAGGTGATTGATAATTCTAGGTTGTTCTTCGGAAATATAAGTCCGGGTTATTGATTGGTTCCTGTTCACCTTGATTTATCAAAAGACGGAAAAAAAAACTCATAGGTATTTCTGTGGGAGACAGATTTATCTATTCATGTAGACTTTTCTGTGTGAGAAAGATTTGTTTATTAAAGTCTTCGATTTTGGGTCATAGCAACTCTTAGTTGTGGGTGAGATTAGCTAAGGGAATCAAGTGCTTAGTATCCTGGTGGGATCAGAGATGTAAGGAGCGCAACTGTACCTTGGATAGATTGATTGGGGTTCAACTACAGTCCATACCGAAGTTAGCTTGTAGCAGACTAGTATCTGTAGCGGATTAATACAGTGTGTGTTAAATCTGGACTAGGTCCCGGGGTTTTTCTGCATTTGTGGTTTCCTCGTTAACAAAACTTCTAGTGTCTGTGTTATTTCTATTCCGCATTATATTTTGTTATATAATTGAAATATCACAGGTTGTGCGTTGTATCGATCAATTGGTAAATCCAACCTTTGGTTGTTGATTAAAATTGATTGATCCTTGAACATTGGTCTTTGGTACCGTTCAAGGTATTTCTCTTGTATTCAATCAGGCTCGCATATTTCTATTTGTTTGAGTAAGGATTGAATCGAGAAATTGAGATATAACTCTTTGATATTATTAAGATTGAGTCTAACTGTCTAGTTGATTCTCTTAAAAGTATATCGGAGTTAGTCCATACAGATTGCTAAGCGCAATATTGGGTGAGGTTGTTGTACCCCCACTTTTTCAATTGGTATCAGAGCAGGCAAGCACGTTTAAAGACCTCATAAGTCTGTGTTTGTAGCGATCTAACTCTATGGACAGAAATTCTATCTCCATAAGCTCGTGATTTTCAAACATGGGTACATGTTTTTAATGGCTATGATCCTATGGTTAATACAGAAGGCGATGTATCTATACCTAAGGATATTGGTAGATATAGTCCAGAAGAAATCGTTGCTGCAAAGCAAAATTCTGACGGCGATGTATCTATTTTGTAGAGCATAGCTCGGTTGAACCCATCAAGCGTTGGTATGTCAAGTTTGGTTGTCATATTTTAGTGCTACAAAACTCATTTAAAGAGTCGCTTGATTATATACTAGAGTCAACTTCGTATAGGTTAGCTTGAAAGTGTTAGGATATAAGACTTACAAGTATTACATGAAGACTTGAAGAATGGGAAGAAGTGTGGAGCTACAACGAAAACATCATCCTACCTCTTGAGGT
>JAJJMB010010626.1:0-12416 GCA_023531105.1 Papaver atlanticum
TATAATCATTCACAGCTTCGCAGTTATGTTTTCAATATAGCACGACTTGAAAGATACGTTGGGAATGAAACAGTTCAAGTCAAAATATTACTAACCTCAAGAGGAAGGATGATGTTGTCGATGTAGCTTGTTACTTCTTCACATTCTTCAAGTATTCGAGTAATACTTGTATGTCTCATTATCCTAATCTTTCTATCCTAACCTATACGAAGTTGTCTCTAGTACATAATCAAGCGACTCTTAAATTGAGTTTTGATTCACTAAAATATGACAACTAAACTTGACATACCAACGCTTGGTGGGTTCATCCGAGCTATGCTTTACCAATCTCCCCCTTTGTCAATTTTGGTGACAAAACTCTTACACTCATATGGATAAACAAATTACAAAAATTCATTATACATACGCTTAATTCCAAGTTTCAACGGCACAATACCCTGCATTTATTCAATCCATAAATGCCGTTGTTGACATTTAAATAACAAAGCTAATACTCCCCCTAAAGGTAAGATAAGTAGATTTTCAATCCGCACATCTTTGTTATTTCCCATTTGTAGTCCAAATAACTACAATCAACATATGATATGTTTCTCTCCCTTAGTCAATGCTTTACTCTTTCGTTAGATATAACGTTTAAGCATAATTGTCCTTTCCTTAGTGATTACAAATCACTTGTTTACTCCATATATTTCTCCCCCTTTTTGTCACAAAATAACAAAGGTTCGAGCAAATACCAAAACCGAAAGAATCTTACAATCTAAAAGAATTGTACAACCTATAAGAGTTAAGCACGAAGGTTTCACATACCACTTTAGATAACCAATACCAAAACTACAAGAAATTTGGTTTTAATATGTTATCAAGGAAACAATTTCCCGAAGCAATTTTCCCTAATATTTTAACAAATTGACTAAGAAACTTAGTTCCCTTGCTAAACCGATTGCACAAATACAATCGCTTATTTCGATAAAACCAAAATAAAGATCAGAATTAACTTTATTTTTCTCATCAGGCTCTAATTATTCAGACAATAACTTAGACCTTTCACTTTAGACAAGACAAATACTAGGTTAGTTAACTAATATTTCTTTTCAATGCATTCGATTAGACTTGAATAACCGAATCCTTTACTTTTGATAAGTCTAACTAAGATCAGAATTAACTTAGTTTCTCTTATCCGGAATCGAATTGGACTAAACAAATGATCCCGTATTTTTTTAAGCCATAAACAATACGTACAAACCAAATAAATCGACTTGCACAATTATTTATCTTAACCGGAAGCAATTGAAATAAACATAGACATTAAAGCACCGCAATTGCACCGAAATTTCGTTAAGTCTAAAACAATTGATACCAAACAATAAAGAAAGATATCAAACCATTTTTTCTTAACCGGAAACAATTGAATCACACACACACATACATCCATACACATATAATGGAATCAACATCAATTGTACCGAATTTCGTTAATCAAAAGCAAAATATATATGCAATAAACTCAAGCTTTTCTTAAACAGGAAAACAATTAACTAACAAATTCGTTACCTCAGATTCCGCATCCTCTTTTCCTTCACATCTTTCTGGGGAGGAATATCATTAAGCGCAAGTTCAAGTTAGAACTCTCTCCTTGTTTTGTCATCCTCTCGCAAGAACAAAAGAACAACAACAAAAGCAACCTTTACCAAAGAAAGGTTGAATCGGTTTTAACTAATGCATAACAAAAGTTGAAAACCCCGAAACACATATGCTTTTATGCTAAATCAAAAACGATTCAACATATTGTGAGTTTTTCACATATGAGTTTCAATCGGAACACCTTATGATCCTTTGATAAAGCCTACCAACATGGGCTAGAACTTAATCCCGCTAAATCAAAAAGCCACACAAACCATAAGGGTACACACATCATATGAGATCGAATATTAAGGTTAAGAAAACCGAAATCAAACATCCCATAAACACATAGAAATAATATAAAGCATTCAAGCACAGGCTATGTAATCGAAAAACTATCACAAGAAAAATTATAAAATAATAATTTTATTCATAAATAATAGATAGTTTTATTCAGCAATAGACCTTACACAATAATTGAAAGAAATCAAAAACTGATGTATATTTTGTTGGAAGAATTATTATTCTTCGCTTGTCAGCTGCTCAATAGATTCTTGTTCAGAGTTTTGATCTTTTTCACCTTTTAAGAACACATCATTGATTTCCAAGATTCCTTTAAGGGTTTCTAGATCATTTCTAGAGGTAAAAGTTAACTGTTTCTGAATACAGTCCAATTGTCTTCCAAGACGCAAAATATGAAACAAGAGATCTCCATTGCTATAGACTTGAGTAGTAGAAACAATAGTTCCTCTTTCCTTTTGGGTTTTACTCATCTGTTTGATAATTCCCTAGGAGACAGATTTTGTGACTTTCTCATCTCCGAAATTATTTCCCATTGTGGGTTCACACAAGCTGGTGATGAGAGACGGATATCCAAGATTTCTCTTGGATGTTGTGGTATTGATAGATTCGAAGATCTTAATCATTTGATTGAAAATTATCCCACAAATATCAATTTGCTTTATACTTTCAAGAAGAAAGTATACAAACTCAGCAAATTCCTTATCCCATTGAGAAGTATCCCTTGTACACGCAAAAAGAGTTGCTATTGCAAGTTTACCGAAAACTCTTAAGTAGAACGGTATTTCTCTGGTTAGCATCCTTCCCTTCTTCCAGTCAACAGATTTTCCAGTGATAAGTTTTGAATGTTATCGTGCTCAATTTCAAAATCGGTAATCATATTATTTCCCTTCACTTTGTAATTAATGATCTTGGATATCATCTTTCTGTCAACATGATGAAAAGTACATCCAACCAAGGTACTGAAAGTAAGTTTTTCATGATCAATATTGTGAATATTAGCATAAAAAATTCTTACTATATCAGGTGAATATTTTTCAAACCCAAACAAGTTACCCCAGTTTCGGTCTTGAATGAACTTCACATATTTGCTTTCTGAAACATCTGGATAGAATCTCTTCTCTGCAGTGAAGTTTACTCCTTTTAAAGCTTGATATCTTTTGAAACATGTACTATCCACAAAGACTGTAAGGTCATGTTTGTCTTTGATCAAGTGAGGATTCTTGGTTTTCTCGATGTCACCTTCGGGAATAAAAGGATTCACAACCAGGTTATCATTTTTGGTTTCTCCTCTGTCTTTCCTTTTTCCCATACTTTCAGAATTCGAGGAAGTATATAATAAAACCTAGTTTTTGTTCCGAACAATTTTTCCACGGCTATTTGTAAAAACACCACGAAATATTCTCCTCTTATAGGAAGAGAGGATTTCAAATTTCGGAAATAACTATTTTTAGGAAAATCTTCCAAAAACGGAAACCTTGACTTGTGGGAAAACAAATCCGATTTTGTATCTAGGATTTTCTTTTGGAAAACCGATTTTTCACAGACTGGATCTATATTACTGAGTAATTCTATAATCATGTCCAAAAATTTGTTTACCTTTTATTACCATGCCCTGATAATAATTTTGAACTTCTCTCAAGAAATTTCCAATAGAGTATACAAATCCGAAATTGAACACAACAAGATATTTAATAATATCTTTAGGATTATATTTCCAGTAATATTTTGAAAGATCACTTGCTTCATTAAAACAGTTGTGGGGTGTATGAAGCAATCCACTGTTAATAGAATAATTAACTGAAAAATCATTCTTTGTGGTATTACACAGATTCCAAACATGCGACCTGATCAGCAATACATTGACAGTCTTTGATTTGAAAATGTTTGTATATATATTTGGGTAATCAATCCAAAATATTTTTAAGATTCCAGATTTTTCAACAGTAAAATATTCATGGTTCATATACAGAAAAATATTATGTGGAATCTCATGCATTTTCAAGAAAAAATATGTCACATAGAATATTGTATCATTGTTACTAAGCTTGTTAGTACATAATACCATGGGATACAATTCCATGATATCTGAGAGATTATGTAGGTCAATCAAGACATTCTCAACTATAATCTCAAATCCTAACAAATTTAGGAATAAGAGTATTACATACTTCATTCGTGTCTTCCACCACGAGTCTTTGAAGTAGTCAAATCCTGCTATTACGTTAACTGAATCATTCATAAGATTCATTTCTTATAGGTTGGATCGCACCAAAGACAAATTGTTAGATCTTTTCGTGTTTTCCTGCTCTGATACCAATTGAAAAGACGAGGGTACCCAAATATACCTCAATCTAAATCTTTAACACCTATAAGTCCTCTTACCGAAAGTGATTGTCTATGGACTGAGTCGAGGCAATACAACGAATCGGTATTCACACTTTGTGTGATCGTCTATGGATACGAGATCGAAACAATACAACAATCAAAGTGAGATTACTTGATAATAGGTTCGGACTTAACCAAACTCTATAGGATCACTGTCAAGTAATACGGAGTTAACGTTTGTGTAATTTACTTTAAATTATAATAACAACAATTATAATTGCGGAAAACAAAAGTAAATGACACAGCAAGATTTTGTTAACGAGGAAACCGCAAATGCAAAAAAACCCCGGGACCTAGTCAAAAATTGAATACTCTCAGAATTAAGCCGATATACAAAATCACACCAACTTCGTATAGTTGAGATCAAGCAACTAAACCTATAGTTCACCTAGTTTCTTCAGTATCCCCGTGCTTCCGAAATTCAATAAGTGCATGCACTGGAACAATTCCTTTGGTTCGTATTCCAAACAGCAAAGGAACAACAAATCTGTTCGGTAACAACTCTATTCAATCTCGGTGATATGAGTTAGACAAAGGCTCTCCTGTTTAATCCAATAAACTCCTTTGTCGGGTTTAGATCAATCTAATTAACAACTACCAAAGTAATTGAGATTAGATTTTGCAATCAATAATAGGATCTACCAAGATACTAAATACTGATGCCGATCTACGCAACTAATCAATCAAATCTATCAAAGATAAACCGATTATAGTTAGATCCCAGCCGATCAAGTTTTGTGCACACCAAAGATTATGAAACCCAATAAGAAATCTTCTTCGTCTTCAAATCTTCTTAAATCTTCAATAAACACCTGCACACAACAACTTGAATCTCTTGTGATCAATCACGCACAGAACGGAGTCTGTTAACAATGGATTATCACAAGATGTCTTTAGATCTACAAACAGTTCTAAAGATCCCGTCGATACTTCGATCTAGTTTGAGTGAATCTTATATCAGAAGAGAAGATTCTCAAGAATAAACAAACTAGGTGCAATCAAAGTTCAACAACCGTTAGTTAATCAAATCAAATAGAAAACTAATAATACTGCAATTATCTAGTTTCCCACAAACGGTACTCGTAGAGCTTCTTGATCCCAAAGAAGTCTTTAAACGAGCGGTCGTAAGAGATTTCACCTAATTAGGGTACTTTCCTCTCCGAATAGACGGCTCCACCAGTAATTACACAACAAGGTAGTTTTGCTGGCTCTTAGGATAGTTTGCTCGAAATGCAAACTTGGGTATTTATAGACCAAGGAAGTTTGGACACCAAGGAATTTCCAAAACCGAAATATTCTTAAGATATGCAATATATTTCCAAATCAGTTTTCATAATTCCTAGAAATGCTCTGTCCAAAAATAACCGAAATCCTACTAGAAAATCTCCAATTAGTAAATGCACATTACCAATTTTTATTTTCCAGAGATATGCATTTTAATTGCTGGTAATTAAAAGCATATAAAATTAACAACCTTAATTAAAAGATTCTCAACTTATTTCGGTCCGGGATCTCCTTTAGTTATTAAGGAATATCTTTGAATAATAAAAGATAAGAGTTACTGAACATGTTCAAAGTATGTCGACATCTTATTTCTTTGTAAATCCTTTTTCATATTTACAATATTGGAACCAATTATACCACACTTCCAAACAAGTTTAGAACCGGTTCATCTGATTTCCAAGAACTATGTGATTGATCAAATATCAATACACTAATCATGGGTTTACGCTTCTACCAAACACAAGGATCGGTTCTACCTCAATATGGTTACTGGGACCGGTTACATCAGTTACCAGGATCGGTTACATCAATTACCAGGACCGGTTTCCATATTCTCATGGTATTACTTGTGATCGGTCACACCAGTTACCAGGATCGGTTACACCAATTACCAGGACCGGTTACACCAATTATAAGGGTCGATTACACACTCTTTTGTGATCGGTCACACCAATTACTAGGATCGGTCACACCAATTACAAATATCGATCATACCATCTTAGGTGATTACTTAGGATCGGTTACACTAATAAAAGTCATACCAATACATAAGTCATGCATTGTGACTAGTTTTACCAAGATACATAACAAGTTATGACCGGTTCTACTAACTCACACATATTGGAAATCCAAAGATATGCAATGAATAACAATACCAATAAGCCTAGCGATTTCCCTTTAGATTCATAAAAAAAGTTCATGAATGTACTTCCTTTAAACGAATGTAAACATTGTTTCCTAGGACGAAATCTTCACCCATACCCATACACATAATCACAATAGCATTCATACAATTATGTCGATGTCTTATATACGAAGTTCAAAAGATAAGCGTTATACTTCGTATTCTAATTCCTTAACACTATTTTTACTAGTTTATAATCATTCACAGCTTCGCAGTTATGTTTTCAATATAGCACGACTTGAAAGATACGTTGGGAATGAAACAGTTCAAGTCAAAATATTACTAACCTCAAGAGGAAGGATGATGTTGTCGATGTAGCTTGTTACTTCTTCACATTCTTCAAGTATTCGAGTAATACTTGTATGTCTCATTATCCTAATCTTTCTATCCTAACCTATACGAAGTTGTCTCTAGTACATAATCAAGCGACTCTTAAATTGAGTTTTGATTCACTAAAATATGACAACTAAACTTGACATACCAACGCTTGGTGGGTTCATCCGAGCTATGCTTTACCAATCTCCCCCTTTGTCAATTTTGGTGACAAAACTCTTACACTCATATGGATAAACAAATTACAAAAATTCATTATACATACGCTTAATTCCAAGTTTCAACGGCACAATACCCTGCATTTATTCAATCCATAAATGCCGTTGTTGACATTTAAATAACAAAGCTAATACTCCCCCTAAAGGTAAGATAAGTAGATTTTCAATCCGCACATCTTTGTTATTTCCCATTTGTAGTCCAAATAACTACAATCAACATATGATATGTTTCTCTCCCTTAGTCAATGCTTTACTCTTTCGTTAGATATAACGTTTAAGCATAATTGTCCTTTCCTTAGTGATTACAAATCACTTGTTTACTCCATATATTTCTCCCCCTTTTTGTCACAAAATAACAAAGGTTCGAGCAAATACCAAAACCGAAAGAATCTTACAATCTAAAAGAATTGTACAACCTATAAGAGTTAAGCACGAAGGTTTCACATACCACTTTAGATAACCAATACCAAAACTACAAGAAATTTGGTTTTAATATGTTATCAAGGAAACAATTTCCCGAAGCAATTTTCCCTAATATTTTAACAAATTGACTAAGAAACTTAGTTCCCTTGCTAAACCGATTGCACAAATACAATCGCTTATTTCGATAAAACCAAAATAAAGATCAGAATTAACTTTATTTTTCTCATCAGGCTCTAATTATTCAGACAATAACTTAGACCTTTCACTTTAGACAAGACAAATACTAGGTTAGTTAACTAATATTTCTTTTCAATGCATTCGATTAGACTTGAATAACCGAATCCTTTACTTTTGATAAGTCTAACTAAGATCAGAATTAACTTAGTTTCTCTTATCCGGAATCGAATTGGACTAAACAAATGATCCCGTATTTTTTTAAGCCATAAACAATACGTACAAACCAAATAAATCGACTTGCACAATTATTTATCTTAACCGGAAGCAATTGAAATAAACATAGACATTAAAGCACCGCAATTGCACCGAAATTTCGTTAAGTCTAAAACAATTGATACCAAACAATAAAGAAAGATATCAAACCATTTTTTCTTAACCGGAAACAATTGAATCACACACACACATACATCCATACACATATAATGGAATCAACATCAATTGTACCGAATTTCGTTAATCAAAAGCAAAATATATATGCAATAAACTCAAGCTTTTCTTAAACAGGAAAACAATTAACTAACAAATTCGTTACCTCAGATTCCGCATCCTCTTTTCCTTCACATCTTTCTGGGGAGGAATATCATTAAGCGCAAGTTCAAGTTAGAACTCTCTCCTTGTTTTGTCATCCTCTCGCAAGAACAAAAGAACAACAACAAAAGCAACCTTTACCAAAGAAAGGTTGAATCGGTTTTAACTAATGCATAACAAAAGTTGAAAACCCCGAAACACATATGCTTTTATGCTAAATCAAAAACGATTCAACATATTGTGAGTTTTTCACATATGAGTTTCAATCGGAACACCTTATGATCCTTTGATAAAGCCTACCAACATGGGCTAGAACTTAATCCCGCTAAATCAAAAAGCCACACAAACCATAAGGGTACACACATCATATGAGATCGAATATTAAGGTTAAGAAAACCGAAATCAAACATCCCATAAACACATAGAAATAATATAAAGCATTCAAGCACAGGCTATGTAATCGAAAAACTATCACAAGAAAAATTATAAAATAATAATTTTATTCATAAATAATAGATAGTTTTATTCAGCAATAGACCTTACACAATAATTGAAAGAAATCAAAAACTGATGTATATTTTGTTGGAAGAATTATTATTCTTCGCTTGTCAGCTGCTCAATAGATTCTTGTTCAGAGTTTTGATCTTTTTCACCTTTTAAGAACACATCATTGATTTCCAAGATTCCTTTAAGGGTTTCTAGATCATTTCTAGAGGTAAAAGTTAACTGTTTCTGAATACAGTCCAATTGTCTTCCAAGACGCAAAATATGAAACAAGAGATCTCCATTGCTATAGACTTGAGTAGTAGAAACAATAGTTCCTCTTTCCTTTTGGGTTTTACTCATCTGTTTGATAATTCCCTAGGAGACAGATTTTGTGACTTTCTCATCTCCGAAATTATTTCCCATTGTGGGTTCACACAAGCTGGTGATGAGAGACGGATATCCAAGATTTCTCTTGGATGTTGTGGTATTGATAGATTCGAAGATCTTAATCATTTGATTGAAAATTATCCCACAAATATCAATTTGCTTTATACTTTCAAGAAGAAAGTATACAAACTCAGCAAATTCCTTATCCCATTGAGAAGTATCCCTTGTACACGCAAAAAGAGTTGCTATTGCAAGTTTACCGAAAACTCTTAAGTAGAACGGTATTTCTCTGGTTAGCATCCTTCCCTTCTTCCAGTCAACAGATTTTCCAGTGATAAGTTTTGAATGTTATCGTGCTCAATTTCAAAATCGGTAATCATATTATTTCCCTTCACTTTGTAATTAATGATCTTGGATATCATCTTTCTGTCAACATGATGAAAAGTACATCCAACCAAGGTACTGAAAGTAAGTTTTTCATGATCAATATTGTGAATATTAGCATAAAAAATTCTTACTATATCAGGTGAATATTTTTCAAACCCAAACAAGTTACCCCAGTTTCGGTCTTGAATGAACTTCACATATTTGCTTTCTGAAACATCTGGATAGAATCTCTTCTCTGCAGTGAAGTTTACTCCTTTTAAAGCTTGATATCTTTTGAAACATGTACTATCCACAAAGACTGTAAGGTCATGTTTGTCTTTGATCAAGTGAGGATTCTTGGTTTTCTCGATGTCACCTTCGGGAATAAAAGGATTCACAACCAGGTTATCATTTTTGGTTTCTCCTCTGTCTTTCCTTTTTCCCATACTTTCAGAATTCGAGGAAGTATATAATAAAACCTAGTTTTTGTTCCGAACAATTTTTCCACGGCTATTTGTAAAAACACCACGAAATATTCTCCTCTTATAGGAAGAGAGGATTTCAAATTTCGGAAATAACTATTTTTAGGAAAATCTTCCAAAAACGGAAACCTTGACTTGTGGGAAAACAAATCCGATTTTGTATCTAGGATTTTCTTTTGGAAAACCGATTTTTCACAGACTGGATCTATATTACTGAGTAATTCTATAATCATGTCCAAAAATTTGTTTACCTTTTATTACCATGCCCTGATAATAATTTTGAACTTCTCTCAAGAAATTTCCAATAGAGTATACAAATCCGAAATTGAACACAACAAGATATTTAATAATATCTTTAGGATTATATTTCCAGTAATATTTTGAAAGATCACTTGCTTCATTAAAACAGTTGTGGGGTGTATGAAGCAATCCACTGTTAATAGAATAATTAACTGAAAAATCATTCTTTGTGGTATTACACAGATTCCAAACATGCGACCTGATCAGCAATACATTGACAGTCTTTGATTTGAAAATGTTTGTATATATATTTGGGTAATCAATCCAAAATATTTTTAAGATTCCAGATTTTTCAACAGTAAAATATTCATGGTTCATATACAGAAAAATATTATGTGGAATCTCATGCATTTTCAAGAAAAAATATGTCACATAGAATATTGTATCATTGTTACTAAGCTTGTTAGTACATAATACCATGGGATACAATTCCATGATATCTGAGAGATTATGTAGGTCAATCAAGACATTCTCAACTATAATCTCAAATCCTAACAAATTTAGGAATAAGAGTATTACATACTTCATTCGTGTCTTCCACCACGAGTCTTTGAAGTAGTCAAATCCTGCTATTACGTTAACTGAATCATTCATAAGATTCATTTCTTATAGGTTGGATCGCACCAAAGACAAATTGTTAGATCTTTTCGTGTTTTCCTGCTCTGATACCAATTGAAAAGACGAGGGTACCCAAATATACCTCAATCTAAATCTTTAACACCTATAAGTCCTCTTACCGAAAGTGATTGTCTATGGACTGAGTCGAGGCAATACAACGAATCGGTATTCACACTTTGTGTGATCGTCTATGGATACGAGATCGAAACAATACAACAATCAAAGTGAGATTACTTGATAATAGGTTCGGACTTAACCAAACTCTATAGGATCACTGTCAAGTAATACGGAGTTAACGTTTGTGTAATTTACTTTAAATTATAATAACAACAATTATAATTGCGGAAAACAAAAGTAAATGACACAGCAAGATTTTGTTAACGAGGAAACCGCAAATGCAAAAAAACCCCGGGACCTAGTCAAAAATTGAATACTCTCAGAATTAAGCCGATATACAAAATCACACCAACTTCGTATAGTTGAGATCAAGCAACTAAACCTATAGTTCACCTAGTTTCTTCAGTATCCCCGTGCTTCCGAAATTCAATAAGTGCATGCACTGGAACAATTCCTTTGGTTCGTATTCCAAACAGCAAAGGAACAACAAATCTGTTCGGTAACAACTCTATTCAATCTCGGTGATATGAGTTAGACAAAGGCTCTCCTGTTTAATCCAATAAACTCCTTTGTCGGGTTTAGATCAATCTAATTAACAACTACCAAAGTAATTGAGATTAGATTTTGCAATCAATAATAGGATCTACCAAGATACTAAATACTGATGCCGATCTACGCAACTAATCAATCAAATCTATCAAAGATAAACCGATTATAGTTAGATCCCAGCCGATCAAGTTTTGTGCACACCAAAGATTATGAAACCCAATAAGAAATCTTCTTCGTCTTCAAATCTTCTTAAATCTTCAATAAACACCTGCACACAACAACTTGAATCTCTTGTGATCAATCACGCACAGAACGGAGTCTGTTAACAATGGATTATCACAAGATGTCTTTAGATCTACAAACAGTTCTAAAGATCCCGTCGATACTTCGATCTAGTTTGAGTGAATCTTATATCAGAAGAGAAGATTCTCAAGAATAAACAAACTAGGTGCAATCAAAGTTCAACAACCGTTAGTTAATCAAATCAAATAGAAAACTAATAATACTGCAATTATCTAGTTTCCCACAAACGGTACTCGTAGAGCTTCTTGATCCCAAAGAAGTCTTTAAACGAGCGGTCGTAAGAGATTTCACCTAATTAGGGTACTTTCCTCTCCGAATAGACGGCTCCACCAGTAATTACACAACAAGGTAGTTTTGCTGGCTCTTAGGATAGTTTGCTCGAAATGCAAACTTGGGTATTTATAGACCAAGGAAGTTTGGACACCAAGGAATTTCCAAAACCGAAATATTCTTAAGATATGCAATATATTTCCAAATCAGTTTTCATAATTCCTAGAAATGCTCTGTCCAAAAATAACCGAAATCCTACTAGAAAATCTCCAATTAGTAAATGCACATTACCAATTTTTATTT
>JAJJMB010010630.1:0-11511 GCA_023531105.1 Papaver atlanticum
TTAGCACTAAAATGACCCCCACATGCATGTTCATGACAAAAGGAGATAATACTGGACTGGTCACTCTCAGGTATACATCTCCTAATAATCTGGTCTGGACAATACTTAAACAGATAAGGATCGTCCCAAAAGAAATGCTTAACCTCGGCTAAAAACCTAGAACGATCTTGTTTACCCCAATGTTGAGGCATTCGACCAGTAACAAGATAATTCACTATATGTGCATACCAAGGTGATTGGGAAACAGAGAACAATTGTTCATCAGGAAAGCTATCCCTTATAGGAAGGGAATCATTAGAATGATCAACAACTAGCCTAGACAAGTGATCTGCTACTACATTTTCTGCACCCTTTTTGTCTCTAATGTCTAGAGAAAATTCTTGCAACAAGAGGATCCATCTAATTAATCTAGGTTTAGTATCCTTCTTAGACAAAAGGTATTTCAAAGCAGCATGATCGGTATAGATTACGACCTTAGAACCTAGTAGATAGGATCTAAACTTATCCAAGGCAAACACGATGGCTAACAGTTCCTTCTCGGTAGTTGTATAATTCAGTTGGGCATCATTCAGAGTTTTGCTAGCATAGTAAATCACATGAAGTAATTTGTTTTCTCGCTGTCCTAACACAATGCCTATAGCATAATCTTAAGCATCACACATAATCTCAAAGGGTAGGTTCCAGTTAGGTGCCTAGACTATGGGGGTGGTAGTGAGTAAACTCTTAAGCTTCTCAAAAGCTTCTAAACGCGCATCATCAAAGATAAACTTAACATCTTTTGCAAGTAAATTGCAAAGAGGTCTAGAAATCAAGCTAAAATCCTTAATGAATCGACGATAAAATCCTGCATGCCCTAGGAATGACCTAATATCTTTTACGGTTTTTGGGACCTGTAAAGTCTTAATAAGGTCAACTTTGGCTTTGTCTACCTCTATACCCTTACAGGATACGATGTGCCCTAACACAATTCCTGATTTAACCATAAAATGGCATTTTTCCCAATTAAGCACTAAATTCTTTTCCTTACACCTAGTCAACACTAATGTCAAATGATGCAAGCACTCATCGAAAGATGAACCAAACACTGAAAAATCATCCATAAAGACCTCTAAAAACCGTTCTATCATATCAGAAAATATGCTCATCATGCAACGCTGAAAGGTCGCAGGGGCATTACAGAGCCCGAAAGGCATGCGTCTATACGCAAAGGTACCAAAGGGACAGGTAAAGGTGGTTTTCTCTTGGTCTTCTGGGGCAATAACAATCTGATTATATCCGGAGTAGCCATCTAAGAAGCAATAATGACTATGTCCAGCTAATCGCTCTAGCATTTGGTCGATGAAAGGAAGGGGAAAGTGATCCTTCCTTGTGACCTTGTTCAATTTCCTATAGTCAATACAGACACGCCATCCCGTGGTCACCCGGGTTGGGATTAACTCGTTATTATCATTCTGGACTACAGTGATACCTGATTTCTTGGGGACAACCTGAACGGGGCTGACCCACTTACTGTCTGAAATTGGGTAGATAATACCCGTATCTAACAACTTAAGCACCTCTTTTCGAACTACCTCTTTCATGTTAGGGTTCAGTCGATGTTGCATCTCCCTAGAAGGTTTGGAGTCTTCCTCTAAATGAATCTGATGCATACACACAGTAGGACTTATACCCTTAATGTCTGCTATAGTCCACCCTAAAGCTTCCTTATTATCTTGAAGCACATTCACTAGCCTACTTTCCTGATCACTATCTAAATCGGAAGCTACAATCACAGGTAAAGTCTCAGATGGCCCTAAAAACACATACTTTAGAGTGTCGGGTAGTGGTTTAAGGTCCAACTTTGGAGGCTCTTCTAAAGAAGGAATTACGGTAGTCTCAGAAACTGGTAATTGTTCGAACCTAGCTTTCCATCTATTAGTGTCTAACACAGTGGTAGAATCTAATAGGGCATTTACTTCTTTAATAGTGCTATCGTCGTCAAAATCTAAACCAAAATGGGATAGACAACTTTCTAATGGGTCTTCAGACAAAATGTTTGGTAATGACTCCTAAACTAAGGCTTCTATCATGTTCACCTCTTCAACACATGTGTCATCTAGCTCATAAGGTAGCTTACTGACATTAAAAATGTTCATTTCCATAGTCATATTACCAAAAGATAAATTCATCACACCATTTCGACAGTTAATGATCGCATTAGATGTAGCTAAAAATGGGCGACCTAAAATCACAGGTATCTGGTTCTCTAGGTCAAGGACAGGTTGGGTATCTAGCACAACAAAATCCACTGGATAAATAAACTTGTCGACCTCAATGAGAACATCCTCGATAACACCTCGAGGAATTTTAACGGACCTATCAGCTAACTGCAGTGTCATCTGAGTAGGTTTTATTTCACCAAGTCTTAGCTGTAAATACACATGGTACGGCAGTAAGTTCACACTGGCTCCTAAGTCAAGTAAAGCTTTTTCTACCCGGTATTTACCTATTGTACAAGCAATGGTAGGGGAACCTGGGTCTTTGTACTTTGGAGTTGTGGTGTTCTGAATGATTGAACTCACGTGACTAGCTAAAAAGGCTTTCTTATGGACGCTAAGTTTTCGCTTTCGCGTACACATATCCTTAAGGAACTTGGCATAAGTAGGAATTTGCCTAATTGCATCTAATAAAGGAAGGTTTATGGTAACTTGCTTAAAAACCTCCAATATGTAATTAAAGTTCGATTCCTTCTTTGTTGGTACTAATAGCTGGGGAAATGGGGCTCTAGGCACAGAATCAGACCTCCCAGGGACTGAATTGACATCATCAGAAACTTTATCGGTCTCCTCAGCTATGGGTGGTCCTGAGGGGTGAGATCTTGGGGGGTGAACTACAGTATGTTCACTATCGGGCATGGTTACCTCATTGTCTACAATTCTACCACTCCTAAGGGTTCTAACAGCATTCAACTGATTCGATTGTTTTGTACCTATTTCATGAAATCCTCTAGGGTTGGGTTGTGTTTGACTAGGAAACCTACCTTTTTCTCTCAAAGACTCATTTATCAGACCTACCTGGGTTTTCAGCTCGGAAATAGCCTGACTATTTTCTTGTCCTATCTTGTTACTAGCTTGTAGACTTAGTTCTACTGATTGCTGAAATTTTGCAGTTTGCTGAGTTAATAAAACGAGAGACTCCTCTAGGCTTAGGATTTTCTTATCCGACTGATTCTGAAATTGAGCTTGTCCCGAAGTATTCTTAGCGTAACTAAAACCTGGTGGAGCATTAGAGTTACTAAACTGACCTTGATTCTGGCCCTTAGACCAAGAAAAGTTCGGATGGTTTCTCCACCCAGGGTTATAGGTTTCTGAATATGGGTCATATTTCTGACGATTCTCAAGTCTAGTGTTATTATAAAGAGCATTGGATTGCTCTTCATTATTATGGCCTTCCCAAAAAGGCTCCGATCTACCACTAGCGTGACCCATTTCTAGAGCTTCTAACCTCTTAGCTATCGCTGCAATCTTGACATCTGATTCAGAGCCTCCTTCTATTCTATTAACGTTTCCTCTGCTTAGAAGAATCGTTTTCCGGGGTTCCCTACTATTTTCCTATTGTTGGGTCTTTTCGGCGGCTTCATTCAAAAATGCCATTGCCGCATCAACAGTTTGGTTCTCAAACCCACCTATACACAAAGCTTCAACCGTGGATATTGTGGGATAATCTAAACCCTCATAAAGGATCTGAACTAGCCTAACCTTTTCTAAACCATGGTGAGGACATTGTGTTAACAAATCATTAAACCTTTCTAAATACCTATACAAAGATTCTCCCTCTTGTTGTGAGAATGTGCAGATTTGCGTCCTAATAGACGATGTTTTATGCCTAGGGAAAAACTTATTAAAAAAGGCAGATGTAAGTTGTTCATATGTTTTGATTGACTCAGAAGTCAAACTATACAGCCACGATTTGGCTTTATCTTTCAGGGAAAAGGGAAATAACCTAAGTTTCAAAGCATCATCATCTAAGCCTCTAATCCTTAGGGTACTGCAAATTTCTTCAAAATCCCTAACATGGAAATAAGTGTTTTCATTTTCTTTCCCTAAAAAGATTGGGAGCATCTGTATGGTCCCAGGTTTAAGCTCATAATTGGCTTCTGTGTCAGCTAACTTAATACACGAGGGACGAGTGGTCCTAGTCGGATTTAACAAAGCTTTCAAAGTAGCCATCTCTGGAACTATCGGAGTATTAGGAATTCTCTCTTCAGGAGAATGTTCAACACAGGACTCTCCAAAAATTGGACCTTCTAGATTAAGGTAATCGAGACGCTTAGAACTGTTAGGTTTTTCTTTTACAAATCTACCTAGGGCGTCTCTTTTACGTTCAGGCATACACAAGATTTTCCTAAAATTAGAAGGATAAGCAATCACAAATCAAGGACGACTCAACCAAATCAACCCTATTGATTTCTAGCAAACAAAAAGCATGATGGCTCCACTTAGATTGTTTCTAGACCAGCTTCTACTCTTCCAGGAGGAAACTGGGTACAATTTTAGCAAACCTCGTAGGACTATCCGAATAAAGTAAGTCGAAGAGAAGTAGGAGAAGCTCAGAGGAGCTTTGATACCCCTACCTCTTTGGCAACGCTTCCTTGGGTTACAAGGCGGCTCTAATCGATTTACAGTAATCTTCCTGAACTTTGAGTTAGGCTAACAAAATACCCAATACGATCCTTTTGAACGACTTTCCTACAAGCTCGTTACCCTATCGGTCTCGTTCTAGTCAATATTTTAAGCTTAGGTTCGCGTTTGGTATCGTTTTCCTAAGGCGGGCAAGAAGAGAACGGTGATGAAATCCGAACCCTTATCTTGTATGGCCAGGCCTTACCCTTTACTAGAAAAGTAAATGTCCGTATTCAGGTCCTCAGCAGATATGCACCTTAAGGAATACAGTAACTCGCTGACAGGGGATTCACGAGTGTTCAGAACCTTACCTCCCGTTCCAGACGGGGGATGAATCGGTTGTAGTCGACTCGGGCCACTGACTCTTGTGTCAGTGTACGAACCCAAGGTGCAGAGACAATATCGTAATTGTCCTCCTTCTCTGCAAACAGTTTTATAATTAAAGGATACCCTTCCGTAGGGTATATAAAAATTAAAATTAAAATAATGTCCAATGTCCCAAAAATATAAAATATAAAATAAAAAAAATTACAAAAGTAAAAATAAAACCCTAATTACAATTTATAAAAATAAAAAAAAAATCTAAAAATAAAATAAAATAAATAACTAAAAAAAAATCTTCTTCTTCACTCCTTTGGATTCCTCTTTTCCTTCCTTTTTGGGCGATGCTTTCCTCTTTTAGCACTTTTTCCTTTCCTTTTAGCCCCGCTCCAAATCTGAAAAGAATCAAAAAAAATACCAAATCAGTAAAAAAGAACAAAAATAATAATAATAAAAATAAATCTAAAACCCTAAAAACAAGTCCCCGGCAGCGGCGCCAAAAAATTGGTATGAAATTTTAGTTTGTAGTGAAAGTGGTGAGTAAAGTTCGTTCAACTCGGGCTTGTGAAGGATTTTTGAGAATTAAATAAAATTGTTTCAATAATAATAAGAAAATACCGAGACTCTGGATTCCACCATTGACCAATTAATTGATAAACTCTAATCAATATTCAAGCAATATTCTTCTTTAAAGTGATTCTAATATTTTCCTCTAATAGATTTTTGAAGTAGTAGTTGTAATCACAAAGCATGAAACATCAAAAGTTATAAAACCTAGCATGTTCCATCAAAACAACTCACAACTACTCAATAAAAATCAATTTTTCTTTTAAGTTCTATGCAAATAATCATGTAAAATAATTGCAATAAATAATTAAAATAGAACTATACGACTTTTCATGGAACAATGGCTTCCTCCGTCGCCTCGGCTAAGGGGTTTAGCTCCTCATATTAATCGTGTTCTCAAAATACATGTTTATCGCTCAAAAATTGATTACAAGGGTGAAAAAGGGTATACTGTAGTCGCTGAAAGTCTAATACAGAGGACGGAATCGTTGCTGAAGGGCTTCGGTGACTGTAGGATGATGCGACCGTATCTCGTTGTCACTGAAAATAAGTCTGCCTCTGCAACTTTCTTTTTCCGCGGTTCGGTGTTCTTCGTCTTCTCCGGCAACAGCAGCAGGAGCAAAACCCGATCTTCTTCTGTGTGAGACAGATTTGTTTCTTAAAGTCTTCGACTTTGTGTCGTAGCAACTCTTAGTTGTGGGTGAGATCAGCTAAGGGAATCAAGTGTGTAGTATCCTTCTGGGATCAGAGACGTAAGGAGCGCAACTGTACCTTGAATCAGTGTGAGATTGATTGGAGTTCAACTACAGTCCAGACTGAAGTTAGTTTGTAGTATGCTAGTGTCTGTAACGGCTTAATACAGTGTGGTGTTCAAATATGGACTAGGTCCCGGGGTTTTTCTGCATTTGCGGTTTCATCGTTAACAAAACTTCTGGTGTCTGTGTAATTTCTTTTCCGCATTATATTTTTTTATATAATTGAAATATCACAGGTTGTGCGTTGAATCGATCAATTGGTAAATCCAACCTTTGGTTGTTGATTAAAATTGATTGATCCTTGAACATTGGTCTTTGGTACCGTTCAAGTTATTTCTTCTGTATTCATTCAGGCTCGCAAATTCCTATTTGTTTGAGTGAGGATTGAATCGAGAAATTGAGATATAACTCTTTGATATACTTTTCTTAAGATTGAGCCTGATTGTCTAGTTGTTTCTCTTAAAAGTATATTGGAGTTAGTCCATACAGATTGCTAAGCGAAATATTGGGTGTGGTTGTTATACGCCCGCTTTTTCAATTGGTATCAGAGCAGGAAAACACATTAAAGACTTGATAAGTCTGTGTTTGTAGCGATCTGACTCTATGGACAGAAATTCTATCTCCATAAACGTACCACCAGTCTTCGATGGCTCAAACTACTTATGGTGGAAAATCGCTATGCGTGCTTTTCTTCAAGCTCGTGATTTTCAAACATGGGTACGTGTTGTTAATGGCTATGATCCTCCGGTTAATAAAGAAGACGATGTATCTATACCTAAGGATATTGGTAGATATAGTCCAGAAGAAATCCTTGCTGCAAAGAAAAATTATGAGTGCTTAAATGCTATCATACATGCCATTACCCCATATCTTCAACATCATGTGACTACTTGCACGAAGTCCAAAGAAGTCTGGGATATCTTAGAAACAGTATTTGAAGGGAATACCTGTGAAAAGGAAGCTAGGCTTCAAAATCTAAATTCCGATTGGGAAAACCTTCGTATGGCAGATGAAGATTCATTTGATGAGTTTAATCACAAAGTGTCTGAAATTGTTAATGCATCTTTTGCATTGGGTAAGACTATTCCTATAAAGGACATTGTGATGAAGATTCTCAGATCTCTGTCATCTAGATACGATTCTAAGAAGCATGACATCGTTGAAGGAAATGATCTCGCAACTCTTTCCAAAAATACTCTGGTTGGGAAATTAAAGATCTTTGATCATGAGCATACATCCAAATCCGGAAGGATGTTGCTTTCAAAGCACAAAAGAACACTAAATTACATGATAAAAGTAAAAGTGTTTGCATCTCTGAAGATGATCTTTCTGAGGATGATTCATCAGATGAAGATCTTGACAAGTCAGTCTCCTTGATCACAAGACAGTTTAGGGGTCTTCTTTTGAAGAGAAGTAAACGGTTTTCCAGAGATAAACCCAGGTCATCAGTTAAACCCCATAATCGTGTTCCTCCTAAAAACAAGGATAATGATGAAACTAATGACGAGGATATGCCTCAGTGCTTTAAGTGTAAAGGTTTTGGCCATTTTGCTAATGAGTGTCCAAATCGTAAAAAATACACTGGGAACAAAGGTCTTGCTGCAACTCTTGATGAAATATCTGACAATTATGATTCTAATGAAGACGAAAAGTCAAGTGTTGCACTTCTTTGTGAAAAAATTGATTTTGGTAATTGTAGCAATACATACATCAATCTTAATATTCTTTCAGAAGAAATCCCAACCAATCAAGAAGAAAAAACTGACCTACCTGCCTCTACTGGAAACTCTTTTTTTGATGTTGCAGGTTCCACCATATGTCTAGCAGTCTGCATAGATGAGATGTATAAACCTTCCTCCAGGTTGACATGTCCTTATTGTTCTCTCAGAGGTCATGAGTTATCAAAATGTTTCAAGTACAAACATAAGATAAGATATGTCAACAAACTTCAACGAAGAGCAAATCGATTATCTAACAAGATCAAAACTGTTCAGGAATCGACTGAGGTATGTAAACGCATCTCCTCTTCAAAGAAGTTAGTTTCCAAAGAAATGACTAGATCAGAAGAAAGAAATGCTTGGTCTACACACTATATGAAACAGGGATCTATGAATTCCTTCCGAAAAGGATACGGTGGACAGATTATTGTTCACACCAGCACAACCTAAATTGTGTTGGTTTGTGTATCTTTTCTCATGTGCCTGATCAAAAGAGACAAGATTTTGCACACCTTAGGCTTTAGGAAAAGAAAATTCTTTTAGACTGTTTTGATTTTCTTTTCTTTTTCGTGTGTCTGCTCTGTGAGCATCGTAAAGTCTAGAATTCATGCCGTTTTTCATATTTTTTTGATATTGGAAAAGACTTTCCTGTTTATTCAATAAAAGAGGGTTAAAATAGACAATTCTGCCTTTTTTTAGGGTATGAGTTGTTCGTACGTGAATCCTTCAAGTGTATAAAGGTTCCGCAACCCTACATTCCTTTTTCCTTCTCAAAACTCTTTTTATCATAAGACTGCTTGTTGAGATTATCTTGTGATTTCCTCTCACAATTCCGCTCTAATGGATACTCCAAGCATTATGTCAACGGATGGAAAAGATGTCAATATGATTGTTAAGCCATCAATCATAAAGGAAAAATATAAGTCTCCGTTTCCTCCAACTTTGAAAAGAAAAAGAAGGAATGTGAGGAAGCCATGAGATGTTCCTTCAAATTCTCAGAAGTTTTCTGATGTTCTTGAAGAGTTAAAGGAAACAAGGAAGGAGATTCAACAAATAAAGGCTTTTGTGTTAAGGACTCTTGAAATTCAGAAGGCCATGGTTCGGTATCAGTCAAGAAGGTTTGTTGATATCAACTCCTATCTTCATGAACCTTATGTCCCAATGGTTGTTGACGACAAGGAGTTCGGGGACGATAAAGAATTTTTCAAAGGTCTTATTATCTAGGAAAATTCTTATGAGAATTCATTCTTGTGTTTTTAAGAAGGATAACTAGGGTTTGGAATAGCCGTTTTTGTGATTACACATAGCTATTTCCAACGATTTTCATCTTGCAATGTTTTAGATTTATTTGTTTAAATTCTAAAGTAGATTTGGAAGATGATTTTGCAGTATTAATATTTATGGTTTCATATATTGCAACTTGTTATGGGATATGTGTGTTTGCGTCCGTGAACTTTGATTGTCCCATACGTGGTCAAAAGTTGAGTCTTTCATATGTCGATATGCAAGTATTGATAAAAGATTGAATGAACTTTTAACAAACAAAAGTTAAGCCTTTTATGTCATTATGCAAATATTGATGGAAGAAAGGATGAACTTTTGTTTACAAATATTAAAGTCTATTATATGTCATTGTGCAAATAGTGATGAAGAATAGAATGAATCTTTGTTTATTCTGCAGTATTGATCTTCCCTGATCCATATTTTTTATGTTAAATACCGTGAGGTTCCGTAAGTTCTCTTATATGAGCATTTTCGATTAAATTAATCATGGGTTCTCTTGTGGTTAATTTAATTGAGATTTTTGGATACAAATTCATGTTTCATGTGATTTGTTAATGTCCAAAGAAATCCTTCTTTTCTTGTGAAAGTAAGGTCACTCTTGTTGTTCTTTCGGGAATGACATTGTATGGGGGAGAGTTCTTAATTGAACTTGTGCTTAATTTCCAAATCTTTGTGGGGAGTTCGGCTGTGGAATATTATAGGGGTTATCTTGTATCTTTATAAACTCCTTGATGATTGCATCTAAAAAGTTTATATATGCTTTTCTTTTGGTCATGAAGTGTCTCTATGAAAATTTCATTAGGATCCCACTAATTTTCGTACCTTTGCCAATTTTATTGACAAAAAGGGGGAGAATTAATGTGTAGTTCACACTACAAATACATATGGTTTTCGGATCATTATGTAAGGGGGAGTGATACATATCACCATAGTATTGTTGTCGAAGTTGTGATACAATTGAACTTTGATGCTGTGTAATAATAATATGACACTGTATAACAATGATTGAGAGCTTTTGTTTTCTCATTGTTATGGCTACGGATCTTCAACAACGATGATGCTGAATTGAATACCTTTGGAATCATTGGATACTTGGAAGTGACGAAGATTTCGAGTAATGTTGAAGAACCAAGGAGATCAAGTATTTAGATGAGAAGCTACAAAGTTTATTTATTTTGTATTCTATATGTATTGATAGTTTTGTCACTAAAATTGACAAAGGGGGAGATTGTTAGAGCATTGCTCGGTCGAACTCGCAAGCGTTGCTATCTCAAGCTTGTTTGTCAAGTTTAGTTGCCAAAACTATAAGTCTTGATTTCTAGTCTACTTATAGCTAAGTCTCGGACTAGGATAATAAGTGTAGTTGAGCTCTAGACTCCACGACGTTCATCATGCAAAGATGAAGAACTACTCAAGGAACTTGTGGAACTTCATCGACAAAAAGGTATGTGGAGACTTGAACTTATCTATCACTCAAAAGTCTATCTATTCTATCTCCTATCTTGAGACAAAAGTCGTATTGCTATATAGACTTCGATTATACACATTTTCTATTTCGATACGAGTTTATCTCGCTTATCTATTTCTCGAAATATGTGTTGGTAAGATTTCGCTTTGGCCAAGTTCATCTTTACTCGTGATGAAAGTCATGTTGAATATTTCAATAACTTTAAAATCGCTTTGATGAAAAATAGTCTGTGAATAACAACTATATAACATCCTCTAAGAAAGTTTCAATGATTGAAATGAGAGTTTAGAACATGTAACCATCTTTGGATATAAACATAGTGTGTTTTCACATTTGTGTAAAAGTCCAAAACCGAGAACCTAAAGTATGCGTACCCGTACGCGTACTGGCGGTTGTTGGAAATCCGGGTAAGTATGCGTACCCATACGCATACTGGCGGAGAGTTCACGTCCGTGAATTTTTGCTGGAGTTTGGAAGTGTGAAACAAACTCATCTGGTTACTTAAGTACGCGTACCTATTCGCATACTTAAGTAGGTTACTTTCTAAAATCGGTTTGTTCATGAACTAAAACATTTATAAAATAAGGAATGCAATCTTTGCAAACCGTGGCTATAATGTTCATGAATTGATTCGAGTGAATCAAAATCGATTTTGCTTCAATTGTGTCTTGTATACTTCTATGAGATCTAAGCAATTGAACAACTCTCTAACTAGTTCATTTGAGTCACTTGAACTA
>JAJJMB010010649.1:0-12485 GCA_023531105.1 Papaver atlanticum
TCCCTTTCGATTCATAAAACAAGTTCATGAATGTACTTCCTTTAAACGAATGTAAACATTGTTTACTAGTATGAAATCATCACCTTTACCCATACACATAATCACAATAGCATTCATACGATTATGTCGATGTCTTATATACGAAGTTCAAAAGATAAGCGTTCTACTTCGTAATCTAATTCCTTAACACTATGTCTACTAGAGTATAATCATTCACAGCTTCGCAGTTATGTTTTCAATATAACACGACTTGAAAGATACGTTAGGAATGAAACAGTTCAAGTCACAATATTACTAACCTCAAGAGGAAGGTTGATGTCGTCGATGTAGCTTGTTACTTCTTCACATTCTTCAAGTCTTCGAGTAATACTTGTATGTCTCATAATCCTAATCTTTCTAGTCTAACCTATACGAAGTTGTCTCTAGTATATAATCAAGCGACTCTTTAATTGAGTTTTGATTTACTAAAATATGACAACCAAACTTGACATACCAACGCTTGGTGGGTTCAACCGAGCTATGCTCTAACACCAAGTTTAATACTAGAGTATCATATATAACCTCGCATGTTATGTTTCCAGTCCTAAATAATTTGAAAAAAACTAGATAGAATTTGAACAAGTCAAGTCTGTAGTAACTAACCTCAAGCTGAAGGATAATGTCTTCTTTGTATTCAATTCATCTTCGGATCTTCGAGAGTAACTGGAGCACAATATTTCTATCGTTCCTAGTCTAACCTAACGAAGTTGACTCTAGTTCACTTATTAAGCGACTCGATTTTTTGAACTAAATATGACAACAACTTGAAAAACCAACACTTTATGGGTTCAACCGAGCAGTGTGATAAGCATGTAGGTGCCACATTTTATACCCATATTTATATTAACTAGGACTCGATATTTTGAGTAATAACTCTATTTTAGTGCTTTTGTAGAAAATACAGATGAATTCCGATAATCCGGAGAATAATGGCTAAATCTGGAGCTAAATTATTGTTTGCGACAAAAAGCACTAATCGACTCACAGCTTCGGGAAGAGATAGCTTCACTAAATGGGCGCAGGACCAGGGGCACGTCAATTCCACTCAAAGCCAAGAGAAAATTGGACCTTAGTGACTAGCATTGTAAAATTGCTGCTAGGATGTTGTCTGAAGAAATAAAAAGGCGTCGTGTCGTTAGGGGATGCAAATAAGTGTTGTGAATGGAAGTCGAGTTTGCCAGTGGAGGAATTGTCTCAACATATCAAGGAGATGTTGTTCATGGAAGCCGTACACTTATGAGAAGAAATGATAGTACTGTTGGTTGTCTTGCAAAGGGTTTGGTTTGTACTGGACGCTGGTGGTGATGAATTTTTGTTTGCTGTGGTTGAATGGGACATTTACTGCTAGCTATAGCCGAGATGAAGAAAATGACGATGCAGTCAACATGCAGTTGCAGTCAAACGAAGCAAGAGCTGTTGCTGCCACGACAGTGAGACATTGGATTGGTCTAAGATGATGTTTCGATAGCTGGAGCAGCCGCTGGGTTCGAATCAGTATCTTGCTACCGTTGATACGAGTGATGAGTGTTATGGTCTGAATTTCAGGGGTGATCATCTACAATGAGTTTTGTTGGCAGTGGAGATGGATGCAGTTGGTGATGGTTGATATAATTGAAGACGTATGGCTGAGAATACGAAGTGAAGATGGTGGTGTTTGAACTGTGTTTGGTGATGCAGTTGAGTTGGAAGTAATTTCGAGCTTTGGTTGCACGACAACAATAGATGAACTTTGGGGTCTTGAACGGGGATGAAGGTGAACCGGAATTAGTATTTCCGGTGATGAGTTGGAGGTTGCTGTGGACCTCAAATGTGATTGCATGCAGTGGTGATCGACATAGTGGGAAAAATGTCCAGTTCTCCACCAAATCTAAATTTCTCATAACAAAACAAAAGGAAGTCTAGCTGAAGTTTTCTTCCTTATCTATCTGCCAATGGAGTTTCGCTCCTCCTTCTCCACAGTTCTCAAAGGTACTGTTGGTTCAAGATATCTGTAGCAGCTTTCGAGAGGAACTGGTTGGTTAAAAACATGCAGGCAGTGACGGGTTTAAGTGAAAATTTCCAATGAAGAAAACGAACAACAATAATGGATCTATGGGGTTTTTAGGTCGGCTGAATATTAGTGTTGATGCCATGAAACGTTGCCGGAATTAAGAAGATCAGGGAGCTAAGGTTGAACTGACGGAATGGAAATCAATAGAATGGAACTAGTTGCATTCGGTGGAGGCCGTTAGCTGGAAAGAAACTCATAAGCTGCTGCTATCGGTGTAGATACTTAGAAGACCGGACTGAATATGGCTGAAATGGATTGTACTGGAGTTGGACGAGCAGAAATTGGCGTAACTTACTGCCAGTAATGACGATATTTGGAAGGAGTTATATTTTGGAAGTTGGTCAGTGGTATACGGTGATGAAGCAGTGAAAAGTTAGGATTTTGTGTGTCGTTTTTTGTCAGAATGGAATCCAGTGTTTTGCTTGAGTGCGACAAGAAAGTGGGCTGGGCCTTGGAAGATACGAGATGTCTGCTAGATCTGATTTGAGGAATTTGAGATTTCCCACAGCACATATATATGCAGTAGCGTACAGAAACAGAAGGGGGAGGCCGACGGACGGAATAATCACAAAGGTTTTCTCTGTTAGTGACAGACAGAGACCGAGAGAAGGTTGGCGGACGCTGAGGCGAGCATAAGAACAATAGACGACGAAGATAACATTGGTTCAATCTTTTCCCTTTTGTTATTATTTTTGATGGGTTTTGAGAAACCCATAACCATGTTCTAATTTCTTTGTAGATAGGGTTTTCGGTGGAAACTAGTTTGATTGTTTAGACTCAAATGTTAATTCTCCAATAATGATTTAAATACATAGTGATTTTCTTCAATATTTGCTAGAAAAATTATTTCTTAAATGGTTGAATTGATTAAATATGCTTTCGGTTTGATACGTCGTGCTTGGATTGGATTCTTTGACGGTGTATGCTTGTAGATTGATATTTAATTCTTTGAGACTATATTTCGGTTAAATAGCTTTATTGTTTATTTATGCTTTTAAATTGATGTGCCATGCTTAGTAATATTTTATGGGACATGCTTTGCGATTGATAAATAAATCTATAGAACTATCAACTTAAAAGTAGAGAAAATTACAACGGTGAAACAATATTTATGGAGTGTGCGTTTTAGAAATTGAATATGAGTTTTACATGATTAGATTGGAGGAAACCAGATTTCTTAGTTACCGTCTTTCTCATTACATTTAATTAATTCTTTTTATTTTCATTCTTTTGATTCCTTAATTCTTTCAAAAATCTAAAAACATCATCTCTGGTTAGTCAATCAGAATTATTGGCTACGGTATTTTCACCGCTCCCTATGGGTTCGACCCGTACTTTCCTCTGTCTACTTGTTAGACACCGTGCGATTGCGGTTATTACATATAGGGTATTTCCCAAATCCTATCAATTTTCGGCGCCGTTGCCGGGGAGAGATTGTGGAATATTGTAATTGGTATTTTTAATTTTGTAAATATAGTTAGATTTTTATTTTACTTTTTGTACATTATTTTTATTTTATTTTAGGATTTCTTTTTCTTTTTGACTTGTTTTGTGTTCTAGAATTTTATTTCAGGTGCCTTTTTGAGGATGATGACACTTTCTCAGGAGACGTCATCTGAGATGACACTGGGAGAATATATGCGTAAAAGTTCAAATGATCAGGTAACCTCATCTGAAATGACATTTGGTGAATATATGCATAGGCAACGGTATGGCGTTTTTGCTCCACAAATGGTAAGTGAAGAAACACCTCACACGATATATGAAAAGTATTACAAACACACACCACTTAATTTGGAACAAAGATTGAGAATTCTGGAATGCCAAAAATTATATGATGATGATGATCAATCTTGTAGTGACTCACTGTTCCAGGCAGAACATATAGATAACCCCGTGGATGATTTTCCTAATTCCATAGATGAATCTATCTCACAAGATCATTCACCCGACTTAAAGGTTGTTTCTAGACCCCTAGACTTCCAAAAGTTACTTAATTTAGGGTTAGAATTGTGTGCTTTTAAAATTTTGTTGGATTACTTTGCATCCAAATACCTAGAGGATTTGCCTATTCCCGAAATCGTGCATGAACCAATTGACATTTCCCCAGTCTCAATAAAATCCTCATATTTTGTTCTTTACGCACTTCCTTGTGCAGAAAAAACTTGGTGTGGGGATAATTCTCGATTTTTGATAGTTTCAATGTCTCCGCGTCGTCATGTCATAAGTGTGAAGCTGTCATTTGTAAATATTGTATTTTGGGTTGATCCCCAAGTATTTAGATTATTGATATATGGAGAGTCTTGTTTGTATATTCCAATAGTTATATCTTTGTTATTGTTTTATTTATTTTTGTTTACTTTTTGCATATTATGAATTTTCCATCTTAATTTCTACGTTGGATGACTCAATTACATTGAGGACAATGTAATGTTTAAGTGTGGGGGAGTTGTTACGCATTTTGATTTTTATAGGTTCTCATTTTTGTCAAAAATAAATAAATGCTATGACCAGCTGTTGAGCGGGTCTTAAAAAATAAAATTTGCATCACATGATCAGCTGTTGAGCGGGTCTTGAGGTTTTGCATATGATCAGCTGTTGAGCGGGTCTATTTTTTGTTTTGTTTTGCTCGAAGACTAGCAAAATATAAGTGTGGGGGAATTTGATAAACACGTAACATGTTAAACCCATATTTATATTAACTAGGAATCGATATTTTGACTAATAACTATATTTTAGTGCTTTTGTAGAAATTACAGATGAATTCCAATAATCCGGAGAATAATGGCTAAATCTGGAGCTAAATTAGTGTTTGCGAGAAAAAACACTAATCGACTCATAACTTTGGGAAGAGATAGCTTCACTAAATGGACGCGAGACCAGGGGCACGTCAATTCCACTCAAAGCCAATAGAAAATTGGACCTTAGTGGCTAGAATTGTCAAATTGCTGCTAGGATGTTGGCTGAAGAAATAAAAGGACGTGGTGTCGTTAGGGGTTGCAAATAAGTGTTGTGAATGGAAGTCGAGTTTTCCAGTGGAGGAATTGTCCCAACATATCAAGAGATGTTGTTCATGGCAGTCGTACACTTATGAGAAGAAATGATAGTACCATTGGTTGTCTTGCAAAGGGTTTGGTTTGAACTGGACGCTGGTGGTGATGAATTTTTGTTTGCTGTGGTTGAATGGGACATTTACTGCTAGCTGTATCCGAGATGAATAAAATGACGATGCAGTCAACATGCAGTTGCAGTCAAACGAAGCAAGAGGTGTTGCTGCCACGACAGTGAGACAATGGATTAGTCTAAGATGATGTTTCGATAGCTGGTGCAGCCGCTGGGTTCGAATCAATATCTTGCTACCGTTGATACGAGTGATGAGTGTAATGGTCTTAATTTCAGGGGTGATCATTGTTAGAGCATAGCTCGGTTGAACTCACCAAGCATTGGTATGTCAAGTTTGGTTGTCATATTTTAGTGAATCAAAACTCAATTAAAGAGTCGCTTGATTATGTACTAGAGACAACTTCGTATAGGTTAGGCTAGAAAGATTAGGATTATGAGACATACAAGTATTACTCGAAGACTTGAAGAATGTGAAGAAGTAACAAGCTACATCAACGACATCATCCTTCCTCTTGAGGTTAGTAATATTGTGACTTGAACTGTTTCATTCCTAACGTATCTTTCAAGTCGTGCTATATTGAAAACATAACTGCGAAGCTTTGAATGATTATACACTAGTAAATATAGTGTTAAGGAATTATAATATGAAGTATAACGCTTATCTTTTGAACTTCGTATATAAGACATCGACATAATCGTATGAATGCTATTGTGATTATGTGTATGGGTATGGGTGAAGATTTCGTCCTAGGAAATAATGTTTACATTCGTTTAAAGGAAGTACATTCATGAACTTGTTTTATGAATCGAAAGGGAAATCGTTTGGCTTATTGGTATTGTTATTCATTGCATATTTTTTGATTACCAATATGTGTGAGTTAGTAGAACCGATCATAACTTGTTATGTATCTTGGTAAAACTAGTCACAATGCCTGACTTATGTATTGGTATGACTTTTATTAGTGTAACCGATCCTAAGTAATCACCTTAGATGGTATGGTCGATATTTGGAATTTGTGTAACCGATCCTGGTAATTCATATGACCGATCACAAAAAAGTTATAATCGATCCTTCTAATTGGCGTAACCGGTCCTGGTAATTGGTGTAACCGATCCTAGTGGCTAGTGTAACCGATCACAAGTAACACCATGAGAATATGGTATCCGGTCCTGGTAATTGACGTAACCGATCCTGGTAACTGATGTAACCGGTTCCAGTAACCATATTAAGGTAGAACAAATCCTTGTGTTTGGTAGAACCGTAAACCCATGATTAGTGTATTGAGATTTGATCAATCACATAGTTCTTGGAAGTCAGATGAACCAATTCTAAACTTGTTTGGAAGTGTGGTATAATTGGTTCCAAGATTGTAAATATGAAAAAGGATTTACAAAGAAATAAGATGTCGACATACTTTGAACATGTTCAGTAACTCTTATCTTTTATTGTTCAGAGATATTCCTTAATAACTCAAGGAGATCCCGGACCGAAATAAGTTGAGAATATTTTTATTAAGGTTGTTAATTTTATATTCTTTTAATTACCAGCAATTAAAATGCATATCTCTGGAAAATAAAAATTGGTAATGTGCATTTACTAATTGGAGATTTTCTAGTGAGATTTCGGTAATATTGGACAGAGCATTTCCAGGAATTATGAAAACCGATTTTGGGCATTTATTGCATATCTTAAGAATATTTCGGTTTTGGAAATTCCTTGGTGTCCAAACTTCCTTGGTCTATTAATACCCAAGTTTGCATTTCGAGCAAACTATCCTAAGAGCCAGCAAAACTCCCTTGTTGTGTTGTTACTGGTGGAGCCGTCTATTCGGAGAGGAAAGTACCCTAATTAGGCGAAATCTCTTACGACCGCTCGTTTAAAAGACTTCTGTAGGATCAAGAAGCTCTACGAATACCGTTGGTGGGAAACTAGATAATTGCAGTATTATTAGTTTTCTATTTGATTTGATTGACTAACGGTTGTTGAACTTTGATTGCACCTAGTTTGTTTATTCTTGAGAATCTTCTCTTCTGATATAAGATTCACTCAAACTAGATCAAAGTGTCGATGGGATCTTTAGAACTGTTTGTAGATCTAAAGACGTCTTGTCATAATCCATTATTAACAGACTCCGCTCTATGTGTGATTGATCACAAGAGATTCAAGTTGTGGTGTGCAGGTGTTTATTGAAGATTAAAGAAGATTTGAAGACAAAGAAGATTTCTTATTGGTTTCATAATCTTTGGTGTCACAAAACTTGATCGGCTGGGATCCAACTATAATCGGTTTATCCTTGATAGATTTGATTGATTAGTTACGTAGATCGGCATCATTATATAGCATCTTGGTAGATTCTATATTTTATTGCAAAATCTAAACTATGCTACTTTTGTAGTTGTTGGATAGATAGATCTAAACCCAACAAAGGAGTTTATTGGATTAAACAGAAGACTTTGTCAAACTCATATCACTGAGATTGAATAGAGTTGTTACCGAACAGATTTGTTGTTCCTTTACTGTTTGGAATTCGATACAAAGGAATTGTTCCAGTGCGTGCACTTATCGAATGTCGGAAGCGCAGGGATACTGAAGAAACTAGGTGAACTATAGGTTTAGTTGCTTGGTCTCAACTATACGAAGTTGGTTTGATTTTGTATAGTGGCTTAGTTCTGAGAGTATTCAATTCTGGACTAGGTCCAGGGGTTTTTCTGCATTTGCGGTTTCCTCGTTAACAAAATCTTGCTGTGTCATTTTCTTTTGTTTTCTGCAATTATAATTATTGTTATTATAATTTAAAGTAAATTACACAAATGTTAACTCTGTATTACTTGATAGTAATCATATAGTGTTTGGTTAAGTTCGAACCTATTATCAAGTAAGCACACTTTGATTGTTGTATTGTCTCGATCTCGTATCCATAGACGATCACACAAAGTGTGAATACCGATTCGTTGTATTGTCTCGACTCAGTCCATAGACAATCACTTTCAGTAAGAGGACTTATATGTGGAAAAGTTTAAGATTGTGGTATATTTGGGTACCCTCGTCTTTTCAATTGGTATCAGAGCAGGCAAACACGAAAATATCTAACAATCATTGTTTGGTGAGATCCAACCTATAAGAATTGAATCTAATGGGTGGTTCAGTTAATGTAGAGCAAGAAGATAATATACTTCTGAAAGGCTATTTGTTTTCAAAACCTGATAAACATCCAAGCACTGTTAGTTCACTGGTTGGACACAACTCAGGAAATATTAACCATGATGTGTTAATAAGTAAACAAATACTTGTGTCAGATAGGTCAGACTCAGATGACAGTGATGAGATTAAATTTTTCATAAAGCTTGGTGAAAAATATAATCTAGAAAATAATATTTATTATCCATCTGTCGAGAGAATCATCAGAGAATCTCTGATAAAAACGAGGTTTCATGAAGAAGTTGTGTCTCAAGAAATTCTTGAAGTTCATGAACCGCATGACATGATGGTAATCACATCTAGTCTATATTAGGATAAAAATATTTCTCCATTTTATCTTGAAACTGAATCTGAAGGATTTGACAATGATCAAATCGAAAGAAATCTATTAGTTAAGAAAAGGATATGTAATTCCTGGAATCTCTTAGCTAATAAATGACACCCTGATTCTAATAGTCTAATCACTTGCAAGAATCAAGAGAGATGTGATTCAAGGATTAATCCGATAACTAATATGTTGTCAAGCACAACATTTGACAAGGATTATCCTACTGACTATGGCAACGTTCAGCAGAAATACACTCAAACGAATGATTTCAAATCATGCTGTTTTGCTGCTGATCAACTGTCTAAATTAGAATCAAGGAAACAATCTCATCAAAAGATGATGTCATATTCCAAGAATTTTTTGGTACAATATAAGAGTTCTGCTCACTTCGTGACTCAAAAGAATTCTTGTCACACTTATGATCCTTCTGTTGCTTCAGATCACTCAAGTTGTGACTTAATGAAAGAAGATTATTCATGGAATAGTTTCAAAAAGGAAAATATCTGAAACCATCATGATAGATCATGTTCCAAAAACAAAGATGAGCAATCAAGTGCTCACTTCAACAAGTAAGTTTATTGATCGGAATTTCCCATTTAGTGCTCGATATAAATAAAATGGGAAATTCTTAAAAGAGCACTGGAATATGAGAAAAGTATGTTTTTGTACTCTATCTATCTATATCATGAACATCTAAAGTATTTTTCTTGTTTTGGAATACTTTTTCTATTTTTAGAAGAATACTTTCGATCTTAGGAAAGTTCATGACAAAAATTGGGTAAAATATTTTCGGACCCCCTTAATCATACTGTTTCGGAAAACTTTCACTGTTATTTTCGAAAGTGTATATTTTCACGAAGTTTATCAAATAAAAATACCTTGATTAGGTGTCTCAAAACTTGGAAACCAAGTTCAATTTGATATATAAAACATCTTAGAACCGATTCTCTCCTACTCAGTCAGTCTACGGTTAAAGATGGGTGAAGATACTATTGATATCAATTCACAATTACAGAAGCTTGAATCATGTCCTCCCACTGAGATTAAGTGCTACTACTCAAGGGAACATAAGAGGAATCACATATCACTTGATCTCATGTTCTATTTAATGAGAGATTTTGAGATTGCTCAAGAACAATTAGAAGCTTCTGAAAAGAACGAGAAGTGGCTTGAGTCAAATCTTTTGAAGTTGATTGTGGAAGTGAATCTTTTGAAACGAAGACTCAATCTCCTGAAAGAAAAGAGAAGACTCAAGAATCAGTGCTATGAAGAATCTTCGGTGAACAATAAGAGCACCACTAGAGATTAAGTTACATGCTGTAATACTTAATCCAAAAATATAGACATCAGTTTTTGATTTATTTCAATTATTGTGTAAGGTCCATTGCTGAATAAAACTATCTATTATTTATGAATAAAATTATTATTTTATAATTTTTCTTGTGATAGTTTTTCGATTACATAGCCTGTGCTTGAATGCTTTACATTATTGCTATGTGTTTATAGGATGTTTGATTTCGGTTTTATTAACCTTAATATTCGATCTCATATGATGTATGAACCCTTATGGTTTGTGTGGCTTTTTGATTTAGCGGGATTAAGTTCTAGCCCATATTGGTAGGCTTTATCAAAGGATCATAAGGTGTTCCGATTGAAACTCATATGTGAAAAAGTCACAATATGTTGAATCGATTTGTGTTTAACATAAAAGCATATGTGTTTCGGGTTTTCAACTTTTGCTATTGACACGCATTAGTTAAAACTGATTCAACCTTTCTTTGGTAAAGGTTGCTTTTGTTGTTGTTTTTTTGTTTTTGCGAAAGGATGACAACACAATGGGGGAGAGTTCTAACTTGAACTTGCGCTTAATAATATATATTTTTGGGGAGAAGAGGATGCGGAATTTGAGGTAACGAAGTTGTTAGTTAATCGTTTTCCTGTTTAAGAAAAGCTTGAGTTTATTGCATATATTTTGCTTTGGCTTAACAAAATTAGGTACAATTGATGTTGATTCCATTATGTGTGTATGGATGTGTGTATGTGTGTGATTCAATTGTTTCCGGTTAAGAAAAACTGGTTTGATTTCTTTCTTTATTGTTTGGTATCAATTGTTTTAGACTTAACGAAATTTCGGTGCAATTGCGGTGCTTTAATGTCTATGTTTGTTTCAATTGCTTCTGGTTAAGATAAATAATTGTGCAAGTCAATTTAATTGGTTTGTATGTATTGTTTATGGCTTAACAAAATACGGTATCATTTGTTTAGTCCAATTCGATTCCGGATAAGAGAAACTAAGTTAATTCTGATCTTAGTTAGACTTATCAAAAGTAAAGGATTCAGTTATTCAAGTCTAATCGAATGCCTTGATAAGAAATATCAGTTAACTAACCTAGTATTTGTCTTGTCTAAAGTGTAAGGTCTAAGTTATTGTCTGAATAATTAGAGCCTGATGAGAAAAATAAAGTTAATTCCCAATATAAGCGATTGTATTTGTGCAATCGGTTTAGCAAGGGAACTAAGTTTCTAAGTCAATTTGTTAAACTATTAGGGAAAATTGCTTCGGGCAATTGTTTCCTTGATAACATATTAAAACCAAATTACTTGTGGTTTCGGTTTTGATATTGGTTATCTAAAATGGTATGTGAAACCTTCGTGCTTAACTCTTATAGGTTGTAAAATTATTTTAGATTTGTAAGCTCCTTTCGGTTTTGGTATTAGCTCGGACTTTTGTCATTTTGTGACATAAAGGGGGAGAAATATATGGAGTAAACAAGTGATTTGTAATCACTAAGGAAAGGACAATTGTGCTTAAACGTTATATCTAACGAAAGAGTAAAGCATTGACTAAGGGGGAGAAAGATATCATATGATGATTATAGTTATATGATGATTGTAGTCGACCCGGTACTTGCTACTGGAAAAGACTTTGGATTTGGATTTGGATTGTAGTTATTTGGACTACAAATGGGAAGTAACAAAGACGTGCGGATTGAAAATCTACCTATCTTACCTTTAGGGGGAGTATTAGCTTTGTTATTTAAATGTCAACAACGGAATTTATGGATTGAATATATGCAGTTTATTGTGCTGTTGAAACTTGGAATCAAGCGTATGTATAATGAATTTTTGTAATTTGTTTATTCATATGTATTAAGAGTTTTGTCACTAAAATTGACAAAGGGGGAGATTGTTAGAGCATAGCTCGGTTGAACCCACCAAGCGTTGGTATGTCAAGTTTGGTTGTCATATATTAGTGAATCAAAACTCAATTAAAGAGTTGCTTGATTATATACTAGAGACGACTTCGTATAGGTTAGACTAGAAAGATTAGGATTATGAGACATACAAGTATTACTCGAAGACTTGAAGAATGTGAAGAAGTAACAAGCTACATCGACGACATCAACCTTCCTCTTGAGGTTAGTAATATTGTGACTTGAACTGTTTCATTCCTAACGTATCTTTCAAGTCGTGCTATATTGAAAACATAACTGCGAAGCTGTGAATGATTATGCTCTAGTAGACATAGTGTTAAGGAATTAGAATACGAAGTATAACGCTTATCCTTTGAACTTCGTATATAAGACATCGACATAATCGTATGAATGCTATTGCGATTATGTGTATGGGTAAAGGTGAATATTTCATCCTAGGAAACAATGTTTACCTTCGTTTAAAGGAAGTACATTCATGAACTTTTTTTATGAATCGAAAGGGAAATCGCTAGGCTTATTGGTATTGTTATT